>JXCR01009198.1:27252-43590 GCA_002079205.1 Phalaenopsis hybrid cultivar | reverse complement strand
AAAAAGAAAATTTAAGGAACCAATATTACCTCAAATGGCCCATCAAAGGCACCATTGAAAACATGAAATATGTAAAGAACAAGGATCTCTAAAGCATATGTGGAGATAAGCCCAAAATAAGCACCAATAATCCGACTCTCATAGTAACACCAGGCTTTGATCAATATTATGCTTTTCTTGAAAAGATGATTCCGGCTTATCAGAAGGTCAACCTATAAAAGCAAGGAGTTTAATAGTACGGTGGTAAAGAAACAACAACAACAACAACAAACCTTTATCCCACTAAGTGGGGGTCGGCTAAATGAATCCTTTTTCTCCGTTGCGTATTATTGAGTTTCATATTTTCCTTTAATTCTAATAAATTGATATCATTTTTTATATAATATGCCCAAGTCATTCTAGGTCTACCTCCGCCTTTCTTAACTTAAGTCGAAAGCTTCATTAAAAAAAATTTAAGGCTATATTTGGTTGCTTGGAATTTAAGAAGGGAATGAAATTGGAGTTGAAAAATCAAAACAATGGCTCCAGAAAAATCAAATGCTAAATTCCTCAGATTTCATGCAATTTCTTCGCTATTATTTGATCCAGCCAATGCCAAAAAGTTTTGGATCAATCATTTCAGAAAGAAAATGAAGAAAGTCATTTAAAAAAAAACCATTTAACCCACCTCGTCAAGAAAGCATAAAGTGCACAGCCCACCAACCTGATTGAAAGATATATCTACAACAATATTTTCTATGAGACACTTTATTATTTTAACCTGCAAAAGAAAGGATGGTGTTCAAAATCAGTACAATCGAAAACAATATTCACAACATAAAACCTTTGAAAACATTATGGAGCAATGAAAGTAGCCTTGCAAATAGCAAAGACGATAAAAAAGGCCCAAATCATAGCTACATCATCAATGTGGCATGTTAGATTGATCGAAAGGAACTGATCATGGAGCTAATACAAATGAGGCTAAAAAATTAATAAATAAATAAGCTAAAAATACAAATCTGGAGATGGTCGCATAAATTTCAGTAAAATTAAGACTACCGCCCAACATTTCATTTTATAAAACAGTCATCATCTAAGGGTCTGTTTGTGGCAGCAGCGAAGGGGCAGCGCTGCAGGCAAACGCACTTTTACGTCGTTTGGAGCGGCGGCGGCAAAGCATCGCAGCGAAAGCTTTTGCGTTTTAACAAAAACGCAGGCCGCGGGATAGACCCCGCGGCCCCGAGTTCGGCCGCTAATATTACATATTACCTTCGCCATCGCGAACGCTCCCTGCGAAGCCCCATGTCAACGGAAGAGCTTGCAACAGATACTATGTGCCTCTCTCGCCCGTCCTTTTCCCACTGTCTTTGCAGTTGAAAGAGCTGCAAGATTGTCAGCCCCCTAGATGGTAAGGTGGAGCACTGATGGTTTAGAGACGGTAAATCTTCATGGTTGCAATACGAATGTTTGGATCGGTTGAAGTCGGCGAGATCGCGGCTGCAGGTTGAGGTAAGCCGATGGCAGAGGTAGGCATAGACGAAAATCGATCCTGAATTCGAACAGTGGAAGTTAAGAATTGATTCTTCTTTGCCGCCGGCAGGGGTCTTGGGTCGGCAACTTGCAAAGAAATCTGCCTGTCGATTGCGCCGGCAGATTCCAGCTTGGGTCGTCAGCGTGCAGCATGAAAAGTCTTAAACCCCTATGTAATTGCTTAGGTATTACTTCTCGTGTGCTGTAAATCATATAAATTGAAAGCTTATGAATTTTTTTTTTAAAACAATTTCTTAGCACTGAGTTCTATGGCTTAATCAGCAAAGAGTAGAAAATAATAAAATGTTCCATAAATTTAAAAAATAAGAATAATTTGCCTATGTTTAAATAGTACTCTGATTAATGCANCGTTTTAACAAAAACGCGGGCCGTCGGCCCCGAGTTCGGCTGCTAATATTACATATTACCTTCGCCATCGTGAACGCTCCCTGCGAAGCCCCATTTCGACGGAAGAGCTTGCAACAGATACTATTTGCCTCTCTCGCCCGTCTTTTTCCCACTGTCTTTGCAGGCGAAAGAGCTGCAAGATTGTCAGCCCCTTAGATGGCAAGGTGGAGCACTGATGGTTCAGAGACAGTAAATCTTCACGGTTGCAATACAAATGTTTGGATCGGTTGAAGTCGGCAAGATCGCGGCTGGAGGTTGAGGTAAGCCAATGGCAGAGGTAGGCATAGATGAAAATCGATCCTGAATTCGAATAGTGGAAGTTAAGAATTGATTCTTCTTTGCTGCCGGCAGGGGTCTTGGGTAGGCAACTTGCAGAGAAATCTGCCTGCCGATTGCGCCGGTAGATTCCAGCTTGGGTCGTCAGCGTGCAGCATGAAAAGTCTTAAACCCCTATGTAATTGCTTAGGTATTACTTCTCGTGTGCTGTAAATCATATAAATTGAAAGCTTATGAATTTTTTTTTTAAACAATTTCTTAGCACTGAGTTCTATGGCTTAATCAGCAAAGAGTAGAAAATAATAAAATGTCCATAAATTTAAAAAAAAAAAAAATTTGCCTATGTTTAAATGGTACTCTGATTAATGCATTTTTTCTATCATTGCAGGTGCCCACCTTTTCATGCTAATTCTAATAAATATACGGTAAGCTGTCTACTTTCTAACTTCTGTGATTGATAGTTATAGCCTACAGAATGATACTTTCATCTTTGCCCTTAAAGTTTTTACCATCACTACCATTCTTGGATTCTAGTTGTGATAGTGGTTCCAGGAATTGCCAACACATAAAGTTTAAATTAATACAAGCACTGTTGGATATATGACCTGAACTTATATATAGCTCAGATGGTGGGCTACTTAAATAAATTTAAATATGACCTGAATTTGTTATCAAGTTATCATGATAGTTTAATGGGTCATGTGGGCTATTTTTTATTGTCCAAGCAAATTTCATGGAACTAGAACATGGAAACCAAATTTTTTCTTCGCTTTGTGTGAATCTGATGTTGTTTTATCCTCATTAACAGGGAAAAGTTTTGATCAAGGTAAATGTTATGATATGAATATCATGAGCAATCAAGAAAAGAGCAGTGGTTTTAGCTTTGTGAGTTAAGATGAACACTTTATCGCAATAACTAATGCTGATTAAATTTTTGTCAATACTAAGAGTACAATATCGTTTTGTTACTCTTAAAGGCTTCAATACCTTTTTGATGTATTTATTTTTGCAAGCTATAAACAATGTCTACAGACCTTTATAGGCCACTACATTGCTAAGCAAGATAGTGTACTGCTTTAGGAAAAGAGAAGTAGAAGAGATCGATTAGTGTCGTTTAAGTTTTTACATGCTGATAACTTTTTAGACAAATACCTACAGGCCGTCATGCTTTCAATATTCTGCTTCTTTCCTTTTTTAGATAAATTTACATGTGGGAAACTTGCATAGCTTGCACACAATTCTTATTATTGACAGTTATATGTTCTTTTTCTTATATTTATGGAGAAATAATAGCTGATAAGTTTTGCAGATCTTTTTTTTTTTCAGGTATGTTATCAATGCAAGATAAGACTGCACTAAATAGATTTCATGTGTGTTTTTTCTTATTTGGCTGTTGACTTCACTTTTCATTTTTTTTCTACAGTTAGGAAATTTTGTTGAAATTGATGGATTCATGATATTTTTTACTTCATGCATCAGTGCTGCTTTTTTACTTCTTTTCAGTCGTGGAGATCATTTGTTGGTGTAGTTTTTCATGATATTAGTTCACAATATTATCGTTGTTTTGGTAGAGGATCAGCTTTGAGGGGGCATTTTTAAACTTCAAAATAAATTCATCATTATTTTTAATTTCTGCTTTTGAATTATTAAATAAGTGTGTCAGTGTTCTGTTACAAACAAATTTACTGAGCATGAGCGGAATGGTCAATTTTCCAGCAAAAGCTGCCCCATAGTTATTTTCACACAACTACAACAAACAGGCAGTCAACTTCCTCGCAGCAGCTTCCTGAGGCAGCGCAACTGCAGCTGAAAAGCTGAGAAGCTGCAACTACTCCAAACAGAGCCTAACAGAGTAACCAAAAGAAGACATACAAACAACAAATGAATGTCTGAAATTGCTGCAGTAAAAACTAAACAATTCTGCTGTGCCATTATCCGGTAAATACAACAGTTATACATAGAAAATAACCTCAACGTTTCTTGGGTAAAATAGTAGCCAATAAGAAATATATTTCTTCTTATATTGCTTCGTAAGGAAACTTCATATAAATTGATAAAAGGTAATGAAATTCCACATCCTTCTCCACATCTTAGTAAGCCGAAGAATAAGGGAAAATACAAATTAACAAATTACTAAGAAATAACTTCAGTCCAACTATTCAATCAATAAATTGTAATAAGCATCAATTTGAAATAATAGTCACTTGTTAGATGAGTTAACACTTTGAATGGATTGTAGTTAACGAAAATTTGCATGTTTCTGTATTTGGGCCCACGTTTTGAGATGCTGAAAAAAAATGTTAGCATTAGTCAGGAATCGTTTATCAAATGGAAAACTTGATGCGTAGTACAGAATAGATACGATTTCAGCCTTTGCTAAAATAATCTTGCACAATGTTATCATCAACCAAAAATGTGGATTATATGAAGTGGAGAAAATTGTAAATTGCCTTGTTCGCAAATCACTGAAGAAACTCATGTGCATGCCAAAAACATGTCTCATAAAACTAGGATGCAATTTCCACAAGATAATAGCATTGGACATCAGAGAAAGAAAAAAATTAGACCGTCAAGGGCCTAAGAACATAAGAAGAGACAAAGAATCTGCAACTAAAATAGATATCGCTTTGTATGACTTGGACAAATTAAGATAAGTTTTACAAGATCTAAAAACAATTCAAGAGGATACAAAGCGGTTTGTAAAATGGAAGATGCACAGAACCATTTCAGATAGAGTTATTCAGGCACTCATGTGTCAAAGTTCATATCGAAGACATACTTCTGCCTGTATGTAATGCACTTCCTTTACACGAAATTCAGCGCTCTCACTATTTCCTTCATTCTCTAGCAACTGGAGAAACGCATTGCCCCAAGTATCTTTCAGATATTCACTAGTGCTACATGCAGTCAAATCAATGTCTCCATCCGGTAAGTAGGTCTTGAGGGGTACTGACCCAAATGTGAAAACCTGAAAACGTCATTGTTTATTGTTAAAGAAAAAGAAGAAAAAAGCCATTTGCATAAATAGCACACAATTCTTATGCACTTGCATGTCTCGTACCTAAGCTTTCATATTTACAAACATAGAACTCAAATCTTTAATATCACATCAAAAATAACACTATTACCACTTCTAACAGAAAAATACAAATTTTCATGCTAGCCTTAAAGCACCAAATATGTAAATATAAAAGTTTAGGTGTGAGATATGTAACTACAAAAGAATTTCGTGCTACGTATGTAAATTTCAAAAAAAAAAAAAAAAAAAAAGAAAGAAGTATGAAAAATGGATGCAAGTGCTATATCTTAAAAGAAAGAACTAAATTTATGACATGTAAAACATACTTATATTACTATAAAAAAACACTTGGAATTTCACTAATCTCGTATCTCTGCCATTTTTTTTTCTTGATATGCAAAATCAATATTTATTCTTCATTTGTCCAAACATCATCAATCTCTGCTATGCATTCATAAGATCCTTGACAAATAATAAAAAGAAAACACTCTGGTCTTCAAATCATTACAGTATTTAACTATTTATTTTGCCGGTGGAATTTCTCAAATACGATGATCTTTTTTTTTGGAAGTAAATTGTATATTTCCATAGTCTGGTTCATGAAAAAACTAAGAGATTGTTTGATTGGATATTTGTAAAGAACATTTATCTAGAAATGTAGAGTCATTGGAATACATGCATTTTAGAAATGCATAACTTGTTCATTCGGATGTAAATTAAACAAAATAAAATACTTTTGTGTTTAATATGATATATTTCAAAGGCATTGGAAGGTCTCAGCAGATGGCAATGTTGTGGCAAAAGGCAGTGGTTGATGGCCAATGCAGCAAATCAAATACATATATTTTACAATACATTCATAATCCCTATGAATAGATAGCTCATAAATGGGTTGAAAATATGCATCTACTTGAATATAATTACTTTAATAATAAATGTTAATATTATTCCAATGCATTCAAGCGATGCCTGTCCATAATTTTAATTTTGGTTTCGTTTAGCTACAAAATAGAACTTAGTAAATCTAGATTTATAAATCATTTTCAAGTAGGTTTTAATAGAATTTAGTAAATCCTAATGATAGGCATGATTCTTAAATCTTGTGATTCAAATCGAAAATATTTAGCTGTCCTTTCTAAGGTTTTCTGTTTCCCCGGTATGCTTTAAGTAGCTTTGAAGTGTATGCCTCAAAGCGCTCAGAAACTGCCTTGATGATTATGCTTTTACAAGCTGAGTGAGGCATGTGCCAATTTTTGTCTAAGATAAAGCGCCAAGGCAGTCACGGCTCGAGTCAATTTGATATCTAAAAAAAAAATTATTAAACATTTCTCTTGTTATTTGATATTCCTACCATAATTTACATCTCTGTTAAATTTTTAAAATAGGACATCAAAAGTAGAGCAAACTTGACAGGTATGCTGTTCAGCCAAATAGCAAGCAACAGGAAACCTACAAGCGACAGAAAACGCAATGGGAAGGGATGTGAATGAGAAGGGTTGCAAATTTGTATGAAAAGATCTACAACTCAATGTGAATACTGTGCAGATTCCATTCATTGCAATGTGTTTAAATATTAAGTGGCCACTTTCTTTGTTTTTTTCACACTTTCACTTTAGATTAAGATTTAAGTTTGAGATTTGCTTTCTTTTTATTATTGTATGATTTTATAGTAATGATAATTACTAAAATAATATGTAGATAATCTATAGCGTATTAATGAATTATTTACTATTTTATGAGCATTTTTAGCCTTTTTTTTTCAAAGCATGTCTCAATCTGTCTCAAGGTTTATCCTTGACTCCCCATAACAAACCATCTTTATTTCTAATTTTGCAAGTTTAAATCTTTTTCCTCAAAGCTCTTTGACTACTACAGACTCGTGGATCTTATTACTGTTAATTGCTACAGCCCTGAAGCTCTTATTGCTATTAATTATTACAGTCCCAATATTTCTAAGAGAATTTGCTGCTCGGCTATAATCATACATTACTATTCAGCCATTGATTTGCTTAAGAAACTTGTTTGGTTTGATTTTCTTTTCATCTACTTCAACAAAGCAAATATATGTTTTTTGGACTTAAAAGCATCTTGGTCATACAACTTTTTTTAATTTTGATATTAAATTTAAGTAGAAAAAATGAGATCTAAAATTGCACTTATTAAATGAATGAAAGCATTAGGTACAGTGGTCTATGATATAGATATAGGACAGACAATATGGCATGGACACTAAACACACCTAGCATTAAAAATAAAGGACATGAATATGTATCGAACACAACATTAAAATATAATAACCTGAAATTAAAAAATATATATAATACTTGCACATAATAATATGAAGCAAATTTATAATATAATGAGTTTATTTCATTAGCTCATAAAATAATAAATATATTTAAATATTTAACACTAGAAACTCAATTTAAGAAGAAAGGCTACCTAATATTATAATTGTTAGTTTGGAGATGAGAAAATTGATTATTTTGTAAGACAATGAAAAATAAATGTCATAAAAAATATCACTAGATAGAGCGGAATAAGAAAAATAATATTAATATGTAACTATTAAATTATTAAAGTAATATATTTTCAACTAAAAGAAAACAGATGACTTAACTTCAACCATTTATGTAATTAACCACTAAAGTTAAAATTTATTCTTTAATATAAGTCTTACAATTTTTCTTTCTTTCTTAATTAAACTCATCGATAGTGTGCCTGATGCATGTAGAGTGCATGTTCAACAAGTGCATGTGTCTTACATGTATACATAACAAGTTTCATTGGTACAAAATGTTTGTGCATATGAGATGAAGGCAGTGTTTGGTAGTATACTATTAATAGGATTTAGCGATGAATTTAGCTTAAATCCAACCAAACACCAAAAAACTGAACATCAAATCCAACACTCCATTAAATCGAACTTTCTCGCGTTCTGTCTATTTTTCCTCATGTTCCATCTCTTTCCCAATGTAAATCCCACTTTATTAAATCCGATTCCGAGGCAGATTTATTCCGTCGTCTTTCGCAAACTCGTTTGTCCATGATTATCCCGGATTTATCATCTTTGATAAATCCTACTTAACATAAATCTAAGTTACACCCAAACAATGCCTAAAACTTTACTCATATAAAGTGACCAACTGTTTATGAGAAGATTATTGAATGGAGAAAAAAACAGACCAACCTCACATGGGTTGCAGCCGGTGATAAGCGACTGGACATACTTGGCCACAGCATTCCTATGCACCTCAGATTGCCGGTTGGGCTGAATACAAGCTATTAGCTCAGCAATTCTCTCCTCGAGCTTGGACCATCTCTGTGCATCTAGCACCCGCGTCGCATTGCCCGCTTCATTGGGCAGAAGACCAGTGAGCAGCAGCCCGCCTGACTGCAAACAGGCTTCCTGCTCGGCCATATCAGGCTACTAAAGATTACTTAAACGAGCTGTTGTAATCCCCACTGATCCTTCTTCCAATGTAGCAGCTTTAAACAATTCTTACGCCGCCAACTGAATCCAATGTACCGGTAAGACAGAATAGGCAAGCTTCAGGAAACAAACAAAATGCAGGGAATAACAAAATTTATTCCTTCAGCTCAAAATTAACAACCAGAAAAAAACCCCTCCAGTTTTCGCCCAAACAACCCGCCTCTATCATCGCAAGGAAATGGAAAAAGGACAAAAAAATCCAAAGTTGCCCCACCGCAAAACTGACGTGGAGAAAGATTCCAAAAGCACAACAAAAACCAGAACCAGATTCCAATCACACCAAGAGGTTCAGTATTCCTCGCTTTTCCACAGCCCATACAATCCGTCCAGGCCCCAAACCAATCCTCCCATTGGTAGAATTAAGCCGATCAACCCACACCTAGGGGACCCTCCGATCACAAACAGAGCCCCTCTAACACGTAGTTACGACGATCAAAGCCCGTGGCTCTTGAAATGGGGCAGCCAATTTGCGGGAATATTGAAACTCTCCTCGCCGGTTGGGATATCGTGCTCGCCGATCGCTGAGTCCTACCCCGCCGATCGATAGTCCGTCTCCACCTATTACGCTCTCAGAAAATGGTGAAAACAACAGGAACAAAAACATGGACAGCAGAGAGAGACATAGAGAGAAGAGAATTGGAGTGAGAGAGAGAGAGAGAGAACGGAAAAAGGTTGGTTTCACGGTTCTAGGTTTTGTAACGTTCCTAGCTCGGCGGGTTGAAAGGGCGCTATTGCGCTCCTTCAGACATTGCACAGATCTTGATGCAGATTAACGGCTTATGTGATTATAATAGAATTAAAATGAATCAAAATTAAAACTATTTAATTAATGATTATAAATACGATTTGAATCAGTTCAAGCTTTGTAGTAGATGCTCTCACGTGTCGGTGCGTTGAACAGTAAAATGTTGCAATCGAACGCTCTAAAAAAAATAAATGATAAATATTTATGTATGTATGATCAAAATATAATGAATCGAATCAAGTGAATCAGGATAGGAAATGTGTCAGAGAGTCAATCTCAATAAGCTCAAAGTGTTATCAACCGACACATAGCTGATAAGCCCTACGAATAAATAGTTTAACGGATATCAGAATGGTAAATGTTCGACCATAGTAATGGCCATCTTTAGAGACTATTAAGGGCGTTATCGACATTTTATAATGTAATTTCTATCTGCTATAAATATGGGAACAGATAAATAGATGAATGACTCGCTAACTTAGGAGCCACCAAATGGGAGATCAGATTAGTAAAGATTCAATCATAGTACGACTATCTTTATAATTGTTGTTGCCAACTAATAATAAAGAATTGCACAAACATTATTGACATTTCATAATGCAGCTTCTATCAACTATAAATTTGAGAATAGCAATACATAAAAGAGGACAAGGCGAAAAAAACACGAGGATATATTACCAATACTATAAAGCTTTTTAGTCTCTCTCTCTCTCTCTCTCTCTCTCTCTCTCTCTCTCTCTCTCTTTCATTGTCTCTTCTTATTTATGTTATAATCTTTTGGTGTTGATGTATGCTAGAAAATTCGCAGCAATAGAATAGCAGATTATCGTCTTAGTGTAGTACGAAGATTCAACACATAGTCAAAAGAGATAAAACAACTAATAATAACACCAATAGTTTTTACGTGGAAAACCCAAAAAGGAAAAAACCACAATGTCTGACTCAACTGAAGAGTTCCACTATAAAAAAGTTAATTATAGTTGCAACCACTTGTCTCTTAGGCGAGAAAGGAGTACTAGGTTTCTCGAGTTACAATGTCAACGTGCTGATGAATTTTTTGATTGGAACGGGAGGCGACCGATAGCGATTGGCTGTGTATAGTCGATGGTGGTTGGTCACGATCGACGGCGGTCGACGGTGGTCAACGGAAATTTACGTTAATTTACAATGGTCGATGGTGGTGGACAACGATCGGTGGAAGTCGACGACAATCAGCAATGGAGCAGGCAATGGGAGTTTGAACCCCCCTCGATCTATTCTACGGTGAGTCAAGCGCGTCTTGCGAGTCAAGAGAGGGATGGGATCAAGGCCCACAAAATCTTCCCGTGCACCGACGCGCCTAGTGAGGCAACCTGTTCGACGTCAGAACCGGTCTCTCAACTTTCTTTTTGATCTGGTCTGAGATATGGTCGATCAGTCTCTCATCCTCTATCGTCGTATCGTAGGGAAATAACGTAATAAAGAAAGTGAAAGTGAGTGATGGGATCAAGGCCCACAAAATCTTCCCGTGCACTGACGCGCCTAGGGAGGTCAACAACTGTTGGAGGTGGTCGACGACGATCGACACGATGGTCTTGGATTTCAACTCATTCTCAAAGCTTCAAGCTATTTCTCATATTTCAAGCTCTCATCCCCTCTCATGAGAGAGGCGAGGCTCTATTTATAGTGTGTTGGGTGCAATTAATGTAAGAATATGAATCTTTTTAATCAAACAGTCCGTAGAGCTTCCTTCGGCATACGGCATTTGATGAACATTCGAGTACCTTAACGATGTCAGAATTAATTGAAGTTGGGCTCGTTGGATTCATCTTGTCAAGAAACATGATTTGACTATAAGCTTGCTAGATTCAACATTCGTTTGACCTTCCAAATACATCAAGAAAACTTCCAAAAGTGATTTCATGACTTGATATGAGCCTGGTCTGACTCAGATTGGACTAATTTTGATATCGTTGGGTCCATCTCGTTGAGCCAGCTAGTTGGACTGTAACTTTGCTGAAATAATAGCTCTGTATGACTTTTATCAGAGTTTAAATATTTCTTACTTGAAAGGTTTTCTCGAGATCTATGCTATGCTTGAGATTCACGACACATGATAGAAAATTTCTTGGAATCATATAAAGGCGGTGATTCATAATATACATACCGCTTAATTTCTATGTGTGATATATGTACACAAAAAATGTGTTTGATTGAATCTTTCAGAGGGAGGACAAGAAGTTCAGACGACCAGAGGTTCCAATGAACAGATGTCTAGACGAACAAAAATCCAGACGACCATATACTAAACTCTAAAAGTTTTAAAGACCAAAAGTCCGAACAACCATAAATACGAATGACCAAAAGTATATAACAAAAGTCTGAATGACCAACAACTTGGTAGAGCCTGAAGATAGCAAAGCGACGAGCTCACTTATGAAAAATGACCAGAATAAACTATGCAACCCTTAGTAATCTAGGTTTATAAATGTAATTTTCCTTCATTGCACTCGTTCCACTATAAATAGAAGGTCATTTCATGTAAGAGGGATCTGCGTTGTTAGGCTCTCTCACTTCCTCAATATATATATAAAATTTAATTGTATAAAAGGTCATAAGAGCTCAGCCTCAGTTTACCTTAGAGGGGCATGTTGCGACGTACTTTTACTCTCTCTCCTTTCTAACACTCTAATATCAAGAGGCGTGATCCAAGAACTAATTCAGATTCAACATTTTATAATACACAGTAAGCGTGGATCATGTCACCAACAAGAAAATAAGTATCAGAAGAAGAATAACCAAGGATTAAGTTTGGCCAAGTCAAGTCTCAATCAATGCAGCTAGAATGACTCACAATTAGGATGACCAAAAGTCAAAAGTCCAAATGACCAAAATTTTTTTATGAACGGAAGAACAAACAACCAGAAGTCCAGACGACCTTAAGTTTAAACAACCCAAAATCTAGACAGTCAAAATCCAGACGACCATAGGTCGAAGATGACCAAATGCTCCGACAGCTAGAAATCTTAACAATCGGAAGTCCAGACGACTATAGTTTCAACTAATGCTAGGAAAATTAGAGGAGCTCACACAAGGGATCATTAAAACTTGACTAATGCTCGAGGCGCTCGAACTCGAGTAAATAAAACAAATAGCAATGCAAGACGTTGATTGTTAAAGAGCATCCAAACTGACCGACAATGATACTCGACATCTAATATACATTAAAACACAAAAAACTGAACCTTAATTCTCAAGCATCAATAGCATCCATGTCTCAATTTAAAACGTTGGAGGTGGTTCCCTATATAATAGTGACAAGCTCTAAGAAGAGTACTGAGAAAATCACCTCGACAACAAGTCTCGACAATTATCCCTGCAAAGGTTGCACCAAGAATCGCTTAATTTGTTCGGCGTACGGTGCAACCAGTTCAAAGCGATGACCTGACTGATCAATCGAAACATAAGAGGTGTAAGCCTTGAGCCTTGTAGTGATTCGTTAAAAGTTTGACAACGATGCAGGGCGTCTTATTAGCAAAAAATTAATTAATAGTCAGTTTGTGATGTAAGACATCTAATCGGCACAACACAACAAAATCTGTCAAAAGCATTATTAGAGAAGCAGATACATCAATCAACACAGGAAGAGCTTACATCACAGGAAAAAAATAAAATATTGATAGAAGTAAACAAAGAAAAAAGTTGATCAAGAGTTTTACTTTATTTCCCTAAATGAAATATTTATAAAAGTACGAACACTTCTTTGAAAATGTTAAAAAAAGAAAAAAATTAAGTTGCAGACCACCTTAAGTATGGATGACTAGAAGTCCAAATGAAGCCAAGAACCATGATAAATCAGCCGACCGACAATGCTAACCAAGGCCCAACCTCAAGACCTTAGGACACTTCAAAGTTGAAGAAAAAGAGTGTAAATAATACTAAAATAATGGGAGTTCAATTAATGAATCATTGTGATTGCAAATTTTATCATTTTTATATCAGCTTTGCCTTCAATAGATGAGAGAATCGATGAACTAAACATGTACACATAAAAAGTTTATGACTGAATCCTTCAGAGGGACGATCAGAAATCTATACGACCAGAAATCTGAACAACCAGAAGTCCAGGCGATTAGAACTCAAGACAAGTAGAAGACTAGACAACCAAAAGTCTGCATGACCAAAAGCGAGGACAACCATAAGCTTTTACAACCAGAAGTCGAGACGACCAAAAGTCCGGTCAACCAAAAGTTTGAACAATGGGAAGACTAGACGACTAGAAGTCTAGACATTATATGTTCGGACGACCAAAAGTCCAGAAAACCCTCAACCATAATTTTGGACGTTTAGAAATCCATATGACAAAAATTTAGGATGACTAAAAGTCAGAAGTCTGGATGGCTAAAAGACTAGACGATCATAAGACTTGCGACCGAAACTCCAGATGATCAGAAGCCTGTATGATCAGAAATCAGGACGACTAAAAGTCTGGACAACCAGCAGTCTAAACGAGCCTGAAGATAGCCGAGCCACAAGTTCACTTATGTAAAATGACCAAACTAACATATACAACACTAATTAAAAGCAGGTTTAAAAATGTAATTTTCCTTCACTTTACTCTCTCTGCTATGAATAGAAGGTTATTTCACGTAAGATGAATCTCATTTGTTGGGCTCGCTCCGTTCCCCCATGTATCAAAAAAAAATTTGATTACATAAAAAAGGTCATTAGAATTCAGGAATACCCTAATTTGCCTAAGAGGGGCAAGTCGCAACACACTCCTCTCTCTCTCTCTTATTTCTAACGCTCTAATCTCTTGAGGTGTGATCCAAGACAAATTCATATTCAACAATGTATTTATGCATGTGTGTGTAAAATAATAATAATGTATAATATGTTAGTTTGAGCCAATAAAAAGTTGAATATAATTGAATAAGTCTCTATTTGTGTTGACTTTTTAAGAAAATACACTTCGAATAACCACTTAATAACAACTCAATTACGTAACAAATGAATCTAGCACACGGTTCAAGTTAGCTCATCCATGAATGATTAGCCTTTTTGAAAGCCATACTGAACTCCTATTTTGATGCTACTTTAAAACATATACATTGGGGCATCTACATACATGTCACCCAATTCTTATATATTTAGATATCTAACATATAAATTTTATCTTTTTATATTTATAACACCCAAAATTTTTATATCACATGAAAATTCTCATTATTTAATTAAAAAATGTAATAAAATAGATCATCTCGTGCAAAAATGCAAAAATAAGAAGGTATATATATATATATGTAAAATGAAAGTCTAGACATTAGATTGGGTTGATGACGGACTGAAGGGCCCCGACTCGTTGAAAACTGTAATGAGGACGAAGGTTTTTCTCCTGTCTCGTTCCTCTCCTTATAAATCGAAATCATCAATTCTTTGCTNAACTAATGCTGATTAAATTTTTGTCAATACTAAGAGTACAATATCGTTTTGTTACTCTTAAAGGCTTCAATAACTTTTTGATTTATTTATTTTTGCAAGCTATAAACAATGTCTACAGACCTTTATGGGCCACTACATTGCTTAGCAAGATAGTGTACTGCTTTAGAAAAAGAGAAGTAGAAGAGATCGATTAGTGTCGTTTAAGTTTTTACATGCTGATAACTTTTTAGACAAATTCCTACAGGCCGTCATGCTTTCAATATTCTGCTTCTTTCCTTTTTAGACAAATTTTCATGTGGGAAACTTACATACCTTGCAAACAATTCTTATTATTGACAGTTATATGTTCTTTTTCTTATATTTATGGAGAAATAATAGCTGATAAGTTTTGCAGATCTCATTTTTTTCAGGTATGTTATCAATGGAAGATAAGACTGCACTAAATAGATTTCATGTGTGTTTTTTCTTATTTGGCTGTTGACTTCACTTTTCATTTTTTTTTTTTTTACAGTTTGGAAATTTTGTTGAAATTGATGGATTCATGATATTTTTTACTTCATGCATCGGTGCTGCTTTTTTACTTCTTTTCAGTCGTGGAGATCATTTGTTGGTCTAGTTTTCCATGATATTAGTTCCCAATTTTATCGTTGTTTTGGTAGAGGATCAGCTTTGAGGGGGCATTTTTAAACTTCAAAATAAATTCATCATTATTTGTAATTTCTGCTTTTGAATTATTAAATAAGTGTGTGTCAGTGTTCTGTTACAAAAAAATTTACTGAACAGGAGCGGAATGGTCAATTTTCCAGCAAAAATTGCCCCATAGTTATTTTCACACAGCTACAACAAACAGACAGCCAGCTTCCTCGCAGCAGCTTCCTGGGGCAGCGCAACTGCAGCTGAAAAGCTGAGAAGCTGTAGCTACTCCAAACAGAGCCTAACAGGGTAACCAAAAGAAGACATACAAACAACAAATGAATGTCTGAAATTGCTGCAGTAAAAACTAAACAATTCTGCTGTACCATTATCCGGTAAATACAACAGTTAAACATAGAAAATAACCTCAGCGTTTGTTGGGTAAAATAGTAAGCAATAAGAAATATATTTCTTCTTATATTGCTTCGTAAGGAAACTTCATATAAATTGATAAAAGGTAATGAAATTCCACATCCTTCTCCACATCTTAGTAAGCCGAAAAATAAGGGAAAATACAAATTAACAAATTACTAAGAAATAACTTCAGTCCAATTGTTCAATCAATAAATTGTAATAAGCATCAATGTGAAATAATAGTCACTTGTTAGATGAGTTAACACTTTGAATGGATTGTAGTTAACGAAAATTTGCATGTTTCTGTATTTGGGCCCACGTTTTGAGATGCTGAAAAAAAATGTTAGCATTAGTCAGGAATCGTTTATCAAATGGAAAACTTGATGCGTAGTACAGAATAGATACGATTTCAGCCTT
>JXCR01009198.1:13688-26914 GCA_002079205.1 Phalaenopsis hybrid cultivar | reverse complement strand
AAAAAAAAAAAAAGAAAGAAGTATGAAAAATGGATGCAAGTGCTATATCTTAAAAGAAAGAACTAAATTTATGACATGTAAAACATACTTATATTACTATAAAAAAACACTTGGAATTTCACTAATCTCGTATCTCTGCCATTTTTTTTTCTTGATATGCAAAATCAATATTTATTCTTCATTTGTCCAAACATCATCAATCTCTGCTATGCATTCATAAGATCCTTGACAAATAATAAAAAGAAAACACTCTGGTCTTCAAATCATTACAGTATTTAACTATTTATTTTGCCGGTGGAATTTCTCAAATACGATGATCTTTTTTTTTGGAAGTAAATTGTATATTTCCATAGTCTGGTTCATGAAAAAACTAAGAGATTGTTTGATTGGATATTTGTAAAGAACATTTATCTAGAAATGTAGAGTCATTGGAATACATGCATTTTAGAAATGCATAACTTGTTCATTCGGATGTAAATTAAACAAAATAAAATACTTTTGTGTTTAATATGATATATTTCAAAGGCATTGGAAGGTCTCAGCAGATGGCAATGTTGTGGCAAAAGGCAGTGGTTGATGGCCAATGCAGCAAATCAAATACATATATTTTACAATACATTCATAATCCCTATGAATAGATAGCTCATAAATGGGTTGAAAATATGCATCTACTTGAATATAATTACTTTAATAATAAATGTTAATATTATTCCAATGCATTCAAGCGATGCCTGTCCATAATTTTAATTTTGGTTTCGTTTAGCTACAAAATAGAACTTAGTAAATCTAGATTTATAAATCATTTTCAAGTAGGTTTTAATAGAATTTAGTAAATCCTAATGATAGGCATGATTCTTAAATCTTGTGATTCAAATCGAAAATATTTAGCTGTCCTTTCTAAGGTTTTCTGTTTCCCCGGTATGCTTTAAGTAGCTTTGAAGTGTATGCCTCAAAGCGCTCAGAAACTGCCTTGATGATTATGCTTTTACAAGCTGAGTGAGGCATGTGCCAATTTTTGTCTAAGATAAAGCGCCAAGGCAGTCACGGCTCGAGTCAATTTGATATCTAAAAAAAAAATTATTAAACATTTCTCTTGTTATTTGATATTCCTACCATAATTTACATCTCTGTTAAATTTTTAAAATAGGACATCAAAAGTAGAGCAAACTTGACAGGTATGCTGTTCAGCCAAATAGCAAGCAACAGGAAACCTAAAAGCGACAGAAAACGCAATGGGAAGGGATGTGAATGAGAAGGGTTGCAAATTTGTATGAAAAGATCTACAACTCAATGTGAATACTGTGCAGATTCCATTCATTGCAATGTGTTTAAATATTAAGTGGCCACTTTCTTTGTTTTTTTCACACTTTCACTTTAGATTAAGATTTAAGTTTGAGATTTGCTTTCTTTTTATTATTGTATGATTTTATAGTAATGATAATTACTAAAATAATATGTAGATAATCTATAGCGTATTAATGAATTATTTACTATTTTATGAGCATTTTTAGCCTTTTTTTTTCAAAGCATGTCTCAATCTGTCTCAAGGTTTATCCTTGACTCCCCATAACAAACCATCTTTATTTCTAATTTTGCAAGTTTAAATCTTTTTCCTCAAAGCTCTTTGACTACTACAGACTCGTGGATCTTATTACTGTTAATTGCTACAGCCCTGAAGCTCTTATTGCTATTAATTATTACAGTCCCAATATTTCTAAGAGAATTTGCTGCTCGGCTATAATCATACATTACTATTCAGCCATTGATTTGCTTAAGAAACTTGTTTGGTTTGATTTTCTTTTCATCTACTTCAACAAAGCAAATATATGTTTTTTGGACTTAAAAGCATCTTGGTCATACAACTTTTTTTAATTTTGATATTAAATTTAAGTAGAAAAAATGAGATCTAAAATTGCACTTATTAAATGAATGAAAGCATTAGGTACAGTGGTCTATGATATAGATATAGGACAGACAATATGGCATGGACACTAAACACACCTAGCATTAAAAATAAAGGACATGAATATGTATCGAACACAACATTAAAATATAATAACCTGAAATTAAAAAATATATATAATACTTACACATAATAATATGAAGCAAATTTATAATATAATGAATTTATTTCATTAGCTCATAAAATAATAAATATATTTAAATATTTAACACTAGAAACTCAATTTAAGAAGAAAGGCTACCTAATATTATAATTGTTAGTTTGGAGATGAGAAAATTGATTATTTTGTAAGACAATGAAAAATAAATGTCATAAAAAATATCACTAGATAGAGCGGAATAAGAAAAATAATATTAATATGTAACTATTAAATTATTAAAGTAATATATTTTCAACTAAAAGAAAACAGATGACTTAACTTCAACCATTTATGTAATTAACCACTAGTTAAAATTTATTCTTTAATATATGAGTCTTACAATTTTTCTTTCTTTCTTAATTAAACTCGTCGATAGTGTGCCAGATGCATGTAGAGTGCATGTTCAACAAGTGCATGTGTCTTACATGTATACATAACAAGTTTCATTGGTACAAAATGTTTGTGCATATGAGATGAAGGCAGTGTTTGGTAGTATACTATTAATAGGATTTAGCGATGAATTTAGCTTAAATCCAACCAAACACCAAAAAACTGAACATCAAATCCAACACTCCATTAAATCGAACTTTCTCGCGTTCTGTCTATTTTTCCTCATGTTCCATCTCTTTCCCAATGTAAATCCCACTTTATTAAATCCGATTCCGAGGCAGATTTATTCCGTCGTCTTTCGCAAACTCGTTTGTCCATGATTATCCCGGATTTATCATCTTTGATAAATCCTACTTAACATAAATCTAAGTTACACCCAAACAATGCCTAAAACTTTACTCATATAAAGTGACCAACTGTTTATGAGAAGATTATTGAATGGAGAAAAAAACAGACCAACCTCACATGGGTTGCAGCCGGTGATAAGCGACTGGACATACTTGGCCACAGCATTCCTATGCACCTCAGATTGCCGGTTGGGCTGAATACAAGCTATTAGCTCAGCAATTCTCTCCTCGAGCTTGGACCATCTCTGTGCATCTAGCACCCGCGTCGCATTGCCCGCTTCATTGGGCAGAAGACCAGTGAGCAGCAGCCCGCCTGACTGCGAACAGGCTTCCTGCTCGGCCATATCAGGCTACTAAAGATTACTTAAACGAGCTGTTGTAATCCCCACTGATCCTTCTTCCAATGTAGCAGCTTTAAACAATTCTTACGCCGCCAACTGAATCCAATGTACCGGTAAGACAGAATAGGCAAGCTTCAGGAAACAAACAAAATGCAGGGAATAACAAAATTTATTCCTTCAGCTCAAAATTAACAACCAGAAAAAAACCCCTCCAGTTTTCGCCCAAACAACCCGCCTCTATCATCGCAAGGAAATGGAAAAAGGACAAAAAATTCCAAAGTTGCCCCACCGCAGAACTGACGTGGAGAAAGATTCCAAAAGCACAACACAAACCAGAACCAGGTTCCAATCACACCAAGAGGTTCAGTATTCCTCGCTTTTCCACGNAAAAAACCCCTCCAGTTTTCGCCCAAACAACCCGCCTCTATCATCGCAAGGAAATGGAAAAAGGACAAAAAAATCCAAAGTTGCCCCACCGCAAAACTGACGTGGAGAAAGATTCCAAAAGCACAACAAAAACCAGAACCAGATTCCAATCACACCAAGAGGTTCAGTATTCCTCGCTTTTCCACAGCCCATACAATCCGTCCAGGCCCCAAACCAATCCTCCCATTGGCAGAATTAAGCCGATCAACCCACACCTAGGGGNTTTCCACAGCCCATACAATCCGTCCAGGCCCCAAACCAATCCTCCCATTGGCAGAATTAAGCCGATCAACCCGCACCTAGGGGACCCTCCGATCACAAACAGAGCCCCTCTAACACATAGTTACGACGATCAAAGCCCGTGGCTCTTGAAATGGGGCGNCACCTAGGGGACCCTCCGATCACAAACAGAGCCCCTCTAACACGTAGTTACGACGATCAAAGCCCGTGGCTCTTGAAATGGGGCAGCCAATTTGCGGGAATATTGAAACTCTCCTCGCCGGTTGGGATATCGTGCTCGCCGATCGCTGAGTCCTACCCCGCCGATCGATAGTCCGTCTCCACCTATTACGCTCTCAGAAAAAGGTGAAAACAACAGGAACAAAAACATGGACAGCAGAGAGAGACATAGAGAGAAGAGAATTGGAGTGAGAGAGAGAGAGAGAGAACGGAAAAAGGTTGGTTTCACGGTTCTAGGTTTTGTAACGTTCCTAGCTCGGCGGGTTGAAAGGGCGCTATTGCGCTCCTTCAGACATTGCACAGATCTTGATGCAGATTAACGGCTTANCACCTAGGGGACCCTCCGATCACAAACAGAGCCCCTCTAACACGTAGTTACGACGATCAAAGCCCGTGGCTCCTGAAATGGGGCTGCCAATTTGCGGGAATATTGAAAGTGCTCGCCGATCGCTGAGTCCTACCCCGCCGATCGATAGTCTATCTCCACCTATTACGCTCTCAGAAAATGGTGAAAACAACAGGAATAAAAACATGGACAGCAGAGAGAGACATGGAGAGAAGAGAATTGGAGTGAGAGAGAGAGAGAGAACGGAAAGAGGTTGGTTTCACAGTTCTAGGTTTTGTAACGTTCCTTGAAGGAGGCAGGCTCGGCGGGTTGAAAGGGCGCTATTGCGCTCCTTCAGCATTGCACAGTTCTTGATGCAGATTAACGGCTTGTGTGATTATAGAATAGAATTAATGAATCAAAATTAAAACTATTTAATTAATGATTATAAATACGATTTGAATCAGTTCCAAGCTTTATAGTAGATGCTCTCACGGGTCGGCACGTTGAACAGAAATGTTGAAATGCAACGCTCTGATGAAAAAAATGAATGATAAATATTTATGTACACATTATCAAAATACAATGAATCGAATCAAGTGAATCAGGACAGGAAATGTGTCAGAGAATCAATCCCAACGAGCTCAAAGTGTTATCAACCGACACAGAGCTGACAAGCCCTGCGGATAAATAGATTAACGACTCTCTAACTAAGAGCNACAACAGGAACAAAAACATGGACAGCAGAGAGAGACATAGAGAGAAGAGAATTGGAGTGAGAGAGAGAGAGAACGGAAAAAGGTTGGTTTCACAGTTCTAGGTTTTGTAACGTTCCTTGCTCGGCGGGTTGAAAGGGCGCTATTGCGCTCCTTCAGCATTGCCCAGATCTTGATGCAGATTAACGGCTTGTGTGATTATAATAGAATTAAAATGAATCAAAATTAAAACTATTTAATTAATGATTATAAATACGATTTGAATCAGTTCAAGCTTTATAGTAGATGCTCTCAGGTGTCGGCACGTTGAACAGTAAAATGTTGAAATCAAATGCTCTAATGAAAAAAGTGTGTGATAAATATTTATGCATGCATGATCAAAATACAATGAATCGAATCAAGTGGATCAGGACAGGAAATGTGTCAGAGAATCAATCCCAACGAGCTCAAAGTGTTATCAACCGGCACAGAGCTGACAAGCCCTACGGATAAATAGTTTAATGACTCTCTAACAGAGAGCCACCAAATGGATATCAGAATTGTAAATGTTCGATCATAGTAAGGCCCTCTTTAGAGACTATTAAGGGCGTCATCGACATTTTATAATGCAATTTCTATTTGCTATAAATATGGGAACATATAAATAGATGAATGACTCGCTAACTTAGGAGCCACCAAAGGGGAGATCCGATTAGTAAAAATTCAATCATAGTATGACTATCTTTATAATTGCTTTTGCCAACTAATAATTAAAAATTGCACAAACATTATTGACATTTCATGATGCAACTTCTATCAACTATAAATTTGGGAACAACAATACATACAAGAGGACAAGGCGAAAAAAACACGAGGATATATCACCAATACTATAAAGCTTTTTAGTCTCTCTCTCTCTCTCTTCTTATTTATGTTATAATCTTTTGGTGTTGATGTATGATAGAAAATTCGCAGCAATAGAGTAGCAAATTATCGTCTTAGTGTGGTACGAAGATTTAACACAGAGTCAAAAGAGATAAAACAACTAATAATGACACCAATAGTTTTTTACGTGGAAAACCCAAAGAGAGAAAAAGCAATGTCTGACCCCACTAAAGAGTTCCACTATGAAAAGTTGATTATAGTTGCAACCACTTGTCTCTTAGGCGAGAAAGAAGAACTAGGTTTCTCGAGTTACAATGTCAACGTGCTGATGAATTTTTTGATTTGAACGGGAGGCGACCGATAGCGATCGGTTGCGTATAGTCGATGGTGGTTTGTCACGATCGACGGTGGTCGACGGTTGTCAACGGAAATTTACGTTAATTTACAATGGTCGACAGTGGTGGACGACGATTGGTGGAAGTCGACGACAGTCAGCGATGGAGCAGGCAATGGGAGTTTGAACCCCCCTCGATCTATTCTACGGTGAGTTAAGTGCGTCTTGCGAGTCAAGAGAGGGATGGGATCAAGGCTCACAAAATCTTCTCGTGCACCGACGCGCCTAGGGAGGCAACCTGTTCGACGTCAGAACCGGTCTCTCAACTTTCTTTTTGATATGGTCTGAGATATGGTCAATCACTCTCTCATCCTCTATCGTCGTATCGTAGGGAAATAGCGTAATAAAGAAAGCGAAAGTGAGGGATGGGATCAAGGCCCACAAAATATTCTCGTGCACCGACGTGCCAAGTGAGGTCAACAACGGTTGGAGGTCGTCGACGACGATCGACACGGTGGTCTTGGACTTCAACTCATTCTCAAAGCTTCAAGCTTTTCTCATATTTCAAGCTCTCCTCCCCTCTCATGAGAGAGGCGAGGCTCTATTTTATAGTGTGTTGGGTGCAATAATGTAAGAATATGAATCTCTTTGATCAAACGGTCAGTAGAGCTTCCTTCGGACATACAGGTTTTGATGAACATTCGAGTACCTTGACGATGTCAGAATTAAATGAAGTTGGACTCGTTGGATTTATCTTGTCAAGAATCATGATTCGACAATAGGCTTGTTAGATTCAACATTCGTTTAACCTTCCAAATACATCCAGAAAACTTCCAAAAGTGATTTCATGACTTGATATGAGTCTGATCTGACTCAGATTGGACTAATTTTGATATCGTTGGGTCCATCTCGTTGGGCCGGCTAGTTGGACTGTAACTTTGCTGAAATATAGCTTTGTATGACTTTTATCAGAGTTTAAATATTTATTACTTGAAAGGTTTTCTCGAGATCTATGTTATGCCTGAGATTCATGACACATTATAGAAAATTTCTTGGAATCATATCAAGGCGGTGATTCATAATATACATACCGCTTAATTTCTATGTGTGATATATGTACACAAAAAATGTGTTAGACTGAATCCTTCAGAGGGAGGACAAGAAGTTCAGACAACCAGTGGTTCCAATGAACAGATGTCCAGACGAACAAAAATCCAGACGACCATATACCAAACTCTAGAAGTTTTAAAGATCAGAAGTCCGAACGACCATAAATACGAATGACCGGAAATCCAGACGATTGGAAGTCTGGATGACCAAAAGTATATAACAGAAGTCTGAACGACCAACAACTTGGTAGAGCCTGAAGATGGCAAAGTGACGAGCTCACTTATGAAAAATGACCAGAATAAACTATGCAACCCTTAGTAATCTAGGTTTATAAATGTAATTTTCCTTCACTGCACTCATTCCACTCTAAAATAGAAAGTCATTTCATGTAAGAGGGATATGCGTTGTTAGGCTCTCTCACTTCCTCAATATATATAAAAAAATTAATTGTATAAAAGGTCACAAGAGCTCAGCCCCAGTTTACCTTAGAGGGGCAAGTCGCGACGTACTTTTACTCTCTCTCCTTTCTAACGCTCTAATATCAAGAGGTGTGATCCAAGAACTAATTCAGATTCAATATTTTATAATACACACTGAGCATGGATCATGTCACCAACAAGAAAATAAGTATCATAAGAAGAATAACGAAGGATTAAGTTTGGCCGAGTCAAGTCTCAATCAATGCAGCTAGAATGACTCACAATTAGGATGACCAAAAGTCAAAAGTCCAAATGACCAAATTTTTTTATGAACGGAAGAACAAACAACCAGAAGTCCAGACGACCTTAAGTTTAAACAACCCAAAGTCTAGACAGTCGAAATCCAGACGACCAAAGGTCGGAGATGACCAGATGCTCCGACAGATAGAAATCTTAACAATAAGAAGTCCAGACAACTATAATTTCAACTAATGCTAGGAAAATTAGAGGAGCTCACACAAGGGATCATTAAAACTTGACTAATGCTCGAGGTGCTTGAACTCGAGTAAGTAAAACATATAGCAATGCAAGACGTTGATTGTTAAAAAGCATCCAAACTGACCGACAATGATACTCGACACCTAATATACATTAAAATACAAAAACCGACCCTTAATTCTCAAGCATCAATAGCACCCATGTCTCAATTTAAAACGCTGGAGGTGGTTCTCTATATAATAGTGACAAGCTCTAAGAAGAGTACTGAGAAAATCACCTCGACAACAAGTCTCGACAATTATCCCTGCAAAGGTTGCACCGAGATCCGCTTAATTTGTCCCGCGTACGGTGCAACCAGTTCGAAGCGATGACCTGACTGATCAATTGAAACATAAGAGGTGTAAGCCTTGAGCCTTGTGGTGATTCGTTAAAAGTTTGACAACGATGCAAGGCGTCTTATTAGCAAAAAATTAATTAATAGTCAGTTTGTAATGTAAGACATCTAATCGTCACAACACAACAAAATCGATCAAAAGCATTATTAGAGAAGCAAATACATCAATCAACGCAGGAAGAGCTTACATCACAGGAAAAAAATAAAATATTGATAGAAGTAAACAAAGAAAAAAGTTGATCAAGAGTTTTACATTATTTCCGTAAATGAAATATTTATAAAATTACTAACACTTCTTTGAAAGTGTTAAGAAAAGGAAAAATTTAAGTTGCAGACCACCTTAAGTCTGGATGACTAGAAGTCCAAATGAAGCCAAGAACCATGATAAATCAGCCGACCGACAATGCTAACCAAGGCCCGACCTCAAGACCTTAGGACACTTCAAAGTTGAAGAAAAAGAGTGTAAAAAATACTAAAATCATGGGAGTTCAATTAATGAATCATTGTGATTGCAAATTTTATCATTTTTATATCAGTTTTGCCTTCAATTGATAAGAGAATCGATGAACTAAGCATGTACACATAAAAAGTTTATGACTGAATCCTTCAGAGGGACGACCAGAAGTCTATGCGATCAGAAATCTGAACAACCAGAAGTCCATGCGATTAGAACTCAAGACAAGTAGAATACTAGAAGACCAAAAGTCAGCATGACCAAAAGTGAGGACGACCATAAGCTTTTATAACTAGAAGTCGAGACGACCAAAAGTTCGGTCAACCAAAAGTTTGAACAATGGGAAGACCAGACGACTAGAAGTCTAGACACTATATGTTCGGACGACCAAAAGTCCGGAAAACCCTCAACCATAATTTTGGACGTTTAGAAATCCATATGACAAAAATTTAGGATGACTAAAAGTCAGAAGTCTGTATGGCTAAAAGACTAGACAATCAGAAGACTTGATGACCGAAAGTCCAGATGATTAGAAGCCTGTATGATAAAAAATCAGGACGACTAAAAGTTTGGACAACCAGTAGTCTAAAGGAGCCTGAAGATAGCCGAGCCACAAGCTCACTTATGTAAAATGACCAAACTAACATATACAACCCTCATTAAAAGCAGGTTTAAAAATGTAATTTTCCTTCACTTTACTCCCTCTGCTATGAATAGAAGGTTATTTCATGTAAGATGAATCTCCTTTGTTGGGCTCGCTCCCTTCCCCCATGTATCAAAAAAAAAATTGATTACACCAAAAAAGTCATAAGAATTCAGGAATACCCTAATTTTCCTCAGAGGGGCAAGTCACAACACACTTCTCTCTCTCTCTCTCTCTTATTTCTAACGCTCTAATCTCTTCAGGTGTGATCCAAGGCAAATTCATATTCAACAATGTATTTATGTGTGCGCGTGTGTGTAAAATAATAATAATGTAATAATATTTTAGTTTGAGCCAATAAAAAGTTGAATATAATTGAACAAGTCTCTATTTGTGTTGACTTTTTAAGAAAATACACTTCGAATAATCATTTAATAACAACTCAATTACATAACAAATGAATCTAGCACACGCTTCATGTTAGCTCATCCATGAATGACTAGCCTTTTTGAAAGCCATACTGAACTCCTATTTTCCATCCCATGTCGTCCTACCACATGATGCTACTTTAAAACATATACATTGGGGCATCTACATACATGTCACCCAATTCTTATATATTTACATATCTAACATATAAATTTTATCTTTTATATTTATAACACCCAAAATTTTTTTATCACATGAAAATTCTCATTATTTAATTAAAAAATGTAATAAGATGGATCATCTCGTGCAAAAATGCAAAAATAAGAAGGTATATATATGTAAAATGAAAGTCTAGACATTAGATTGGGTTGATGATGGACTGAAGGGCCCCGACTCGTTGAAAACTGTAATGAGGACGAAGGTTATTCTCCTGTCTTGTTCCTCTCCTTATAAATCGAAATCATCAATTCTTTGCTTTTTCCGACTCACGAATCCCGAATCACGCCTCTCTTGTTTTTGTCCTCAAACTGAGTTGATAGTTAGCGAAGCGGATCCAATTTGAGTGAGCTTCAGGAACATAGAATCCATGAATTGATTCGCCTTCCGGTGAAGCGGAAGATTGAGGTATTGAGGGATGTTTTCGTGTCTTTGATAAGATTAGGATTCCGATTAGTATATGGTTCTCTGCCTAGGTTTCCCTCGATGGATTTGATTTGTGGTGTTCACGACTGATTAGTTTTTGCGATTATTGAGGGTGNAGGGATGTTTTCGTGTCTTTGATAAGATTAGGATTCCGATTAGTATATAGTTCTCGGCCGAGGTTTCCCTCGATGGATTTGATTTGTGGTGTTCACGACTGATTAGTTTTCGCGATTATTGAGGGTAGATTGATGCCTGGAACACTAGGTTTTGTGATAGGGGCAGATGGATGTCGGGAAAAATGATGCAAGAATCTGTGATGGGAATAAGACATCATCCGTTGTGGTTTCTAATGACGGGATGGGTAAGGGGAAGGAAGATCTTGGGGAGACGAGATCGCTTCTATTGCCTTCATTGAGGAAAGGTGGAATAAAGGGGAGAAGGCAGAGGAGTGGGAGTAAGAAGGTCCAGTGGAACGATCGCAACGGAGATAAGCTTGTGGAAGTTCTGGAATTCCAGCCAAGGTTCAAAATGACTATCCCTTTCTCCCTTTTGTACTATTTGTACTTGTTGCCTTTGTATGGATCTTGATATCTTGTTTCTGTTGCGCATGTAATGATTTTAGTTATGGGCGGTTGTTAAGAAATTTATTGTTGTTGGCAATTCTAGAGTTTGCCGAGAAGGCTCTCTCCCAAAACGCTGAGTTTGTTTCGGTTGAGTGGGGAGGAAGAGGAGGCGTCTCCGGCCGGAGCGGAAGAAGTAGCCAAGCTGCACGACGCTGGCTTCCTCGATACCAAGTCAAGAGGTGAGGCGAGCCGACCATCACCCATCCCTTTGTCGAAATCTGGTACCGAGGTTGACGGTGAGGCAGAGTTGGAGCGCTAGGAGGAAGCCATCCACTGCCGGGAAGGAAAAGCTCACGCCGAGGACGTTTCCCCACTGCCTCCTCGGCTGAAATGCAAGTGCTCTCCTCCAAAGTGGACTCCTTTTTCAGAGGAGGACCTTAATGTTTGGTGAAGTTCTGTCGGGCGCTTTGACAAGGTAGTCTTGACTGCGGAAGAGTACTCGGGCCTTCTGGTAGAGGTGGTCTGATCTAACTCCTTCAAGGAGTTCCTGAAGAGGCTGGACGGCCTGGACCTTGGCCGGCTCGGCGACTGATACCACTTGACGGTGTGGCCGAGTGCCCACTTTCAATTGAAGGCCTTATGACAAATGGAGGAAAAAAAAGGCTTTCGTTGAGCGGAGGACGGTCGAGGCGCTCGCCCGAATATGAGAAATGGAGCAGAGGGCAGTCTGAGCCGAGAAGAGGTTAAAGTTATCAACTGAGAACCAGACGAATGAAATAAGGGGGACATGAGGAAATCGTGTTAGCCTTGGAGAAAGAGAATGAGAGGTTGATACAGCGACGACCAAGATGGTGACCGATGAGCAACACACATTGAGGGGCTCTCCCAGCTATTCCAGGTGGGCATCTCCTTGGACGTCGATCGTTTTGTCAAAGAGGGCTTGGTCGAGCCCAAGTGCGTGGACATGAAGCAGTTTGCCACCTCTCCGACTCAGAGTACGACAACGATGAATTTGCAGAAGCGGTCCGAGATTGAGGTGTCAGCGACGACAGGCCGACAACTGCTTAGGTTTTCTCTCTCTGTCTTTATGCTTTTACTTATGAAGAAATTGTTTGTTTTAGGGCCTGTTTGAGGCAACTGCAGAATATATATAATATGCTGATAAAAATATTATCCTGACAATTTGATAATCTACAAATTATCAGGATAAACTAGCTTGTTGTTTGGGGGAGCTTATACAAAATAACTTATTGGCATCTGCTGCTAGATAAATGATCATTTTGCCTTTGTTTAGCGAACTTGTTTCCAACATAACTGTATGAACATAGAAATAAATAAAACAGAAGTCGCAATTCATTACAAATAAATTCAAAATGATAACATAGAGTGCTCACACTCTCGTGAGTATAAAAAAAATGTAATAAAGATAAATATAATTACAACTACAATGAGAAATATTAGAATATTCAATTTAAAACGCTGCCTACGTCTGTCCTCAGTTGCACTGTTATCATGAGAAATAATCGTACCTCGATCACTGTTGGCAGTGCAATATGTCGGACTATCGGCTCAACAAAAGAAACCACAACGAGTTGAAACGCTCCCGTGACGACCGTAAAACTGTCTCCCACTGTTGTGAGGTTGATGTGACGTGGGTAATAGAGCTGGTAGTCCACAGTAACACAAGACAACTCCATTGGTCCCGAAATCCTGGAACTCATGTTGCTATAGCTACAAAAAAAAAGAAACCAATTGTCAGATTCAAAAAAA
>JXCR01009190.1:0-14665 GCA_002079205.1 Phalaenopsis hybrid cultivar | reverse complement strand
TCCAAAAGCCCCCTTCTGGACAAGCAAAAAACCCTAGAAGAAGAAATCATGTCTCAACCTACAATAATAGCAATCTCTACTTCTAGAAGCCAACAATCCTTTGAAAAAAATGCACTTCAGATACAGAAAAAAGAGAATAATTTTTTTTAAAAAAAAGACAAAAAACAGTTGACATTCTATCAGAAAATGAATTAAAATCCTTTTCCGGAAAAATTCCTCAGCGAAACTTCATCCTTCCACTAAATCCCAAAAGAAATGAAGAAAATAAGTACCTCGGCACCTGTCGGAAATCATAACCGCCATGAATTCGGAACTCCATAGCTCCAGAAGCTGGGAGATAAAACCAGAGAAGCTTAGGAGGAAGACGACTAATCTTCTTCACGTAATCAGCACTTTCTCCTTCGCAGCATTGAGATTAGAAAAGGGATTAGCTGTACAGCTGCTCCCTTCGCGTATCAGAGTTTGGCTCATAAATCTCTGGCATGGCTGCCGGGATGTGAGTAATGTAGATAGAGTGAAGGGTAAATTTGAAGAGTGAAGAGGTTTTGCCGAAGTAACAGAGTGAAGAGTGAAGGGGGAAGAGTAATGGCTGGCGGCCATGGGGGATTAGGATATACTTAAATAGGTTATCTTGGACGGAAGAGATGGATTGCAGCAGATTCTTTTGTTGGTAGCTTTGAGTTTTAGCTTTTTCCTTACACGCATACCCTCATTTTCTATATATTTACATATGTGATCCTTAATCTTTATATATATATATATCCAACAATTTAATCATTCATGATTATTTGATTAATTAATATGATAAATTTGAATATTTTTATAATCACATGATTGCTAAATAAATAAATTTGAATTGTTAGTCATTTGATTTGTTTATAATTATGAACAATATAATTTAAAACTCGGGAATAATTATAAAAAAATTAATTAATATTTGATTTTCCATAAGAAATCTATCGCACGAGGGCATGAAAAAATCATCTAAATAATTAAAATTTATCTATTAAAAAAATTTGATAAAAATTTATTTTCCTAAACTCAACAAACTTTTTATTTACTCGTTCGAACAATCTATTTGAATAAATAAAAATGTTTGTTGAGTTCAGCAAAATAGATTTTTGATAATCATTATTGTTCGAACATGTTTTGCAATCATCACCTACTATTTTTTTCTAATTAATATTGTCCAATTTGTAAAACCCCTTAAGTAGAATGAAAACGAATTCTTAAACATTGAGGTGCCCTTTGAGATAACTGTGAAATTTAATCAGAAACTTCAGAGTTAAGCGACTCGTGATGGAGCACTCCTAAGATGGGCGAACTCTCAAAAAGTTACACAGATGAGTCAAAACCGTGAGGTCACTAGACCAAAGACGGACAATATCCTAACTAGTGAAAGTTTGATCTCTCAAACCATCAACTTTACGTGGCTATTATGTTTCTCCCCATTTCTGATCATCATTTTTTGTTATCTTTTTCAATAATCCAAACTACAATTACACGTGATCAAACTAATATTCATAATCTCATTAACTTCTCCCAAGGAATGAAACAAAATTTTATAAAAATTTAATTATTTATAATTATAATAATAATGCAACAAACTTATAATTATTATTATATAGGGGGCATTTACAGCATGCCACTCAATTTTTATGCATTTACATATCTAACACTTAAAATTATATATTTTTTTTAATTTTTTCATCATCCAATTCTTTCATACCATATCGAGAATATCAACATATTAAAAAAAAATAAAAAAAAAATAATTGACATGCATGTAAAAATGGAAGTTTGAGTGTTGGATATGTAAATACATAAGAATTGGGTGGTATGTCTGTAAATCTTCCCGATCCCTATATGTAAAAATAGAAGCGAATCAGGCCCAATGATGACAGCCTCAAGGCTAAGCCTGGCCTCGGTGAAGTGGAGCAGAGCGGCCTCACTCTGCTATCTTTTACCTCAGAATCGCACACCCTTCTCCTTTCTGCGCCATCTTCGTCCAATTCGCTTCGGCTCCCTTCTTCTAGGTACTCATTTCTTTCCCATTTTTTGTACTAATTCGAACCAATAATCTCGATCCCTGGCGGGATTGAGGGGATCTTTTGTGATCGGGAGTTGTATGGATTTACTGGTGCGATGGTGTATCTTCAGCAGAGGAGTGAATTGTTCTTTGATTTTGGGAGTAAAGGAAGTTGCTAGAGAGGCCGTGGAAGTTTCCTGTGGATTTAGTGGTATGGCTTATAGTATGGATAGAGATACGGGGACTCTGGGTGATGTCTTGCAGCCCTAGGTTTCTGATGCTTGTAGGAGAAAACGGGGAAGGAACTTCATGGGAGTTGCACTTTCATGGTTTTAAAAGAATTATATTTATTTTTCCGGAACGGTGATTGCTAAGCACAAATTTGATATAGCTGGCATTCAAATTTAGGACGTTGGCAGTAAAATTAGCTTCTTGAAACCCACTTGTTTAGAAATTTAGACTTTATTTTAGAGGGTGGCACGGTTTTGTTCCCGATCCAGATTCTAGAGAACGCTAACAAAACACATCGTTCCGTTGATTTCTCTCACGTTTTAGATCGCAAAATATTCACAACTTCGGTCCTCCGACGTTTCACAAGTAGAAATGTCTAAGGTAACCTTTGAATGCCTTTCGTTCTCTAGCTTCACTTTGGCGGCGATGCTTACACAATTATATTTGTCGGCATTCTTTACGCATTGATATTGATTTTAGTGGTGCAGATGAAAATCAATCACATGTCCCTCCAAAAGCTTATGAATATTGGTTAGAGCAGTCAATATCATAAGTTAATTGTGATTTATGTGAACGGTGCAGGGAAGATGATTGATTGGAGAGCGCAAATTACAAATATATTAGTTAATGGGTGAAATGATGTTGTTTGTTAGTTTTTATTTACTTATACTTAATGGGTCGTGTAATCTCTTAATGTATATTTTAATAAGTATTTTTACAAGTTTTTTTGTTTAACTATTTTAAATGTTTTTGTTTATTTTTTATACAATTGCATATAAGAGCATTTTTGTCTTTTGTTCATGAAAAACTACAGCACAACAGATTTTCAACTGCATTTTTCAAAGAGAAGACAACTTTTTAATATCAATTTTCTAACAGTTGCTTTTTCAAACAATAACTTCACAGCTTAAGTCTTGTCTAAAGGCATTTTGGGTTTTTCATCATATTGTTTTGATAAATTCTGACTCAACGACATTATTGACTAATACATGATTTGTTAAATTCCCACTGTTCATATGACTGAACGGATTTAAGGACCTCTCTTTTCACAATCCTAAATTTTGAAACAAATAAAACATCAGTTTATAAGGATTAAGAAGATTTAATGATTAGGATGCCAAACAAATTTCAAGTATTATTCCTCCCAGGGTTTATTGAAATTGATTTGCTTGATTTGCCAAATCCTACATGAGTTAAGCCGTGGTTGTAGCCAAACAACTCCTTTGTCTTTTAATTTTTGTTGTTCTCAAATTAGGAAGAGGTTGTGAAACCCTGGATCCGGAAGGTGGTACACCCCGACAACAAAGAACATGATAAAGTAAATTAAATTTGTTTTGTATTATCAAACAAAACATTGTATGCAAATAATAACGAAAATAAATAAGAAAATATAAATTTTATTCCATAATTTATATCTCACTGATACAACTGAAAGAAAAACAGAAAAATGACTAAATTAAAATTGAAATGACAGCAAAGAAAGATTATCCAAAACCAAAGTGTAAAATATAATAACCAAAACAAATACTTAAAAATACCAATAATGAAAAATCTAAAATTGAAAGGTCTACTTTGGTAGAGATTGTCCTGCTAGTGGCTTGATAGAACCTGTTATGCAAAATATCGACGAGTGAGTTTGACAAACAAACTCAATAAATAACAGCTATTTATTAAAACATAATTGACAAAAAAAATGTGGTATGAAATACGAACAATAAAGAGAGATAATTATGCAGATTTCACATCATATAATGACACGAGCATTAAAACATGAATATGATCAATTATGAACATGCAATTATTTTCAATCCAATAAAATCATATCAATGCATAACTTAATAATTTATTTAATTTTTTAATCTAATTTATATTTATATAGTTGGTTTCAATAGACACTTTGAAACTAGAAATGTCAATACCTATTCAAGAAAACCTGATGATTTCATACAAAGTAGTGATTCTGTGGGCCCGTCGATCTGGTTAGCTTATATCCTAAAGGGTTCTAGCCACCTATATATCATCACATTCAATCATACTAAATTTTTCATTGGTATAATATGCATGAAATATGCTACTTCACACAGGTTTGTGATATGATATTAATTTACATGTAATGACATAAAGTAAAGTACTAGAAAAAAGTATTATAATTGTGAAATTTAATCAAATGTGCAAGAAGTTTTGCAACAATAAAATAAAACATCTAATTTCTTCATTATGTGCAATAACTGAAACATATCTCACGTACAAAATAAGAAAATTTAGATAACAAGGACACGGCTGACAATCCTATGAAATAATTAGAAATCTACTACAAATAATTATGATCAACACCCCTAATTAGGAAGTTATGTTTATCTTCTAATAAAAAGCAGTTACTTTATTTCAAGGTGGCCAAAAAGACAATTTTAAGTATTTTAGCGATTCAACATGTGCTGACCAGCAGTTCTACATAAATTAGGATCCAAAATATAAATAATTATGGGATTAAATCTAATTATTTATTAAATTAGGTGTAATGAAATTAACATATATATTATGATTATATTTTTGAAAGAAAGTATGAACCGAATTAAGATTATTTCTACCTTATATTGACACGACAATCAGATAATTAAAATAAGATTACTTTCTTTATAAATTTATTTATTTATTATTTATTAAAAATTATGAAAGAATGAATTACATTATAAGAAGAGATGAGGAACAAATCAGACTCACCCATTGAGATATTGTCTGCATTGGCTTAGTGGCCTCCGATTTTATCCTATCAGTGTAACTTCCGAGGAGGTTGCCAATCCTAGGAGTGCTCCCATGCGAGTACGCTTAACTTTGGAATTTATGATAAAACTCCAACCCTTACACCAAAATGTGTCTCAATGTTTATCAGTTCAGCTTTAATCAACTTAAGGGGTTTTACTGTCTCCCCCGCTTTAGTAATCGACGTCCCCGTCAGTTTTTATAACCCAAAAATCTTCCAACAGGCAATTATTTTTATCTTTAGACTTGTGTAATGCTCTAATACCATTTGTAACAGCCAAAACTCTCATCAATCGAGAAATTATCCGCTTTGGGCCTATTGACACGGTTTTGCCTTGTTGTTGTAATTTTTAGGATGTCACTCTTTCTAGGAGTGCTCCCATGCGAGCACACTTTGGAGTTTATGACGAAACTCTAACCATTACACCAAAAGGCGCATCTATGTTTAAGAATTCAACTTCAATCTATTTAAGGGATTTAACAGAGGGAAACTGATATGAGATAATTCTTTGTGGGACTCCTCTTTTTTATTGAAATAAATTCGGTCATACTTCTTTTTCTTCAAGAAGGTCAATCTTTTTATAAACGGATTGTAGGATTAGTGCTTAGTTTCAGCTGAATCCTCATGCTCATTTGAAACAGGAAATTTGGAATTGGCGCTGCTTCATTTGTCTATGTTGAGACCTTTCAAAACCAAAAAATTAATTTCATATCTAACTGTTTGTCTTTAGCCTGCAAAACTGCATGGTATTCCTTCCCCCAAAAAAGAATATATATATTTTCCCTAGACATGAGGCATTTCATTTGAAAGTGATGTTTAACTTTCACCCAAAAGATGGTGACATATTGAAATAGTTTGTTTTTGTTCATATTACGTAACTTGTTTTTAAATGAAATACTTTCTTTCCATGCAAAATACCTTATGAGCAGTAGTTGTGTCACCAATTTATAAGTTCTTCTATTTTAGGATTATAGTTTTTTTTTCATTATGAAATCATGTTGTGTAAAACGTAATTCCTCTTTAGGTTCTGAACTTAAGCCATCTTATGTGAGTCAGCAAGTTGGAGGATTAATGGAATTGTCAAAGGAGCCTCAAGAGTTCAAGAGGACTCTTTATTCAGACATAGAACCATACAACTCAGGATTTTTGAAGGTCTCAGATATCCATACGCTGTACTGGGAACAATCAGGAAATCCATCAGGGCATGTGAGCTTCTAACTCAAAATCTGTAAAAAAAAATGTCAAAATAGTCTCTCGACTCATTGAGGGGGGGCCCATTTTAGTGTCAGGGTCTATACAAGTGCCAATTTCATTCCCAGGTTTTTTAATTTGGGCCGTAATAGTTCGCATGAAAGACTATTTCAGCCCAAACTTAAAGAGTCAAGGGACTAATTTGACATTTTTATAGAGCTTGGGATTAAAATGATCCATTAAATACTCAGGGGACCATTCTGGCACTTTTCTTCTCATATTTGAAATGCTGTCTTTAGAAAGCAGGATGAAATGATCTGTTTTCAAGCGCTTATATTGTTAAACAAAGATGCCTATATTATTCATTGCTATCAAATCTTCACATGCATGCTTATACATTGTAGATGAACGCAAGGTCCAGAGGAAGCATTACACGAAAAATGTGCTATTAATGATCATAAAAAGAAATTACTTTGTTTAGTATAAGATGTTTGATTCAATATTAATTAAATAATAGTGATGTATAGACAACATTAAGTTGGATGTGCTTATTGTCTTCTGGATTGTTGTTATATAATAATTAACTGTAGAATTTTAGATTGAGGTAATCCATATAGCTTCTAAACTGGTTGCTATCTAGATTACTTGGATTTTAATTGATTAAACAAAAAGTGTGGATTCACTGTTGATAAATTTAGATGGAATTATATATTCTTCAAGCAAGTTATATTTGATATCAACACGTATTATCTAGATGTCTGAATCTTCATCCTTCTATTGTGAAATGGTTCTTAAGATAATTATTATATAGATATCTATTTCTTCTTTAAAAATAAGGTATAATGGTATTCGGTTTATTCAAAGAAATAAGTGGATTAGAACTCAGAACCTTTAAATTTCTTAATTGCTCAGAATGTCTTGTCGTCCATTGAGTGGTATGACAGTCACCAGAATAAAGTTCTAGTCTCTAAATTCAATGCTTAATGCATTCGTTAACGAAAAGTTGTTCCTTTATTCTGAAATAAATTGTGTGCAAAGGAACCATATATAATGAAAACTAAGAAGAAGCTATTTATATGTTTTTGCAAGCTTTATAGTGTTATATATGCAACTTGCACCTTGTTTTTGAGAAAGAAAAATAAATTTAGTGATATTGGGAGATAATTTAGGGGCATTTACATACATAACCACACAATTCTTATTTATTTACATTTCTAACACCCAAACATTCATATTTACTTGCATACCCCTCAAATCCTTAACATCAAATCAAAACTACCACGATCACTATTTTTTAAAAAGTAAAATACACCTTTTCATGCATAGTTTTAGACACAAGGAGCTATAAGTGTAAATATCAAACTTTGGGTACTAGATATGTAAATACATAAGAATTGTGTGGTATGTATGTAAATTTTCCAATATTTTAATCTTCATTGATATTAATGGTTTCCTCTTGCTGACTGTGTATCCTCCCAGCCGGTTATTTTTCTTCATGGTGGACCAGGAGGTGGAACCTCTGCGGGCAATAGACGTTTCTTTGATCCTGAATTTTATAGAATTATTTTATTTGACCAGGTATTACTTTTAATTCATATTTTTTGCATTTTCTTGGCCATGGAATGTTTTGTTGTCACAATTTAGAAACATATGCCAGCGAGGTGCGGGAAAAAGCACACCGCATGCTTGTTTAGAGGATAACACAACCTGGGACTTGGTTAATGACATCGAACTGCTTAGGGAACATTTGCAGATTTCCGAATGGCAGGTAAATTTCATTTGGAAAATTTCAATTCTCATGTATTTACATATCTAACACTAAACTTTCAATTTTTACATGTATGCCACCTTACCTATGCATGAAAAGGTGGATTTCACTTTTAAAAGCTAAAATAATGGTATTTTTTATGCATATGAGAGATTTGGGCGCTATAAATGTAAAAAATAAGTTTAGGTGTTAAATATGTAAATACATAAGAATTGGGTGTGTTATAAATGCCCCTTTTTCCTTGGGTATGGATTTTTTCGTGCAACTTGTTCGATAGAGATGCTAATGATTCATGATTCAGGTGTTTGGTGGATCTTGGGGAAGCACTCTGGCACTTGCATACAGTCAAAAGCATCCTGACAAAGTAAGCATTTATTTTTTTTTTGAAGATTTACATACATACCACTCAATTCCTATGTATTTACATATCTAAAACCTTAACTTCAATATTTACGTACGTTTCACCTTATGCATAGAAAGGTGAATCTCACGTTTTAAAAGGTAAAATGGTGGTAAGTTTGAGGTGATATAAAACATTTTGGCGGTATAAATTTAACAAGTAAAAAAATTTGGTGTTAGATATGTAATTAAATAGGAATTGGGTGGTCTATATGTAAACGCCCTTTTTTTTCTAATATTTTCCATCTATCTTTCCTTTATTTCAAATAACCGGTTATATACCTCTGAAAATTTTCCGTCTGTTAACACCCTGCATGATAAACCTTTTCCTATGCTCCTTTAAAATTCTCTGTGTCTAGTTGTAAAATTATTTTACGGACGATTACTGAAGTTTTCTATGATGCTTTTAGGTCACTGGTATGATTCTTAGAGGAATATTTTTATTGAGGAAGAAGGAGCTTGAGTGGTTCTATGAGGGTGGTGCTGCTACCATCTTCCCAGACGGTACGTAATTGCATATTTTCTTTATTCTTTCATAGCCCCCACTCTTATGTTTGCTTAGCCACAGTAACTGTTAGTATAGTAGCCAAATTTTGGTTTTGTTTGATTGGCATTTGCTTAAAATAATGTCCCTTAAATTTCTGTAATGGTCAGTTTTTCGCAAAAATAGCATTTTTAAATTGTTTGCAGTAACAGTTAAATATTTACTTTTTTGACAGTCGATCATCATCCTTTTTTTTTCTTTTGGAGATTTACATACATACCACTCAATTCCTATGTATTTATATATCTAACACCTAAACTTCAGTTTTTTCTTAAATGTCACCTTACCGATGCATGAAAAGTGCATTTTAATTTTTAAAAGTTAAAATGGTGGTATTTTTTATGTGATATGAAAGGTTTGGTTGGTAGAAATGTAGAAAGTGAAGTTTTGTGTTAGTTACGTAAATACATAAGAATTGGGTGGTATATATGTAAATGCCACTTTTTTTGGTTGTCGAGTGTTCCTAGCCGTTTCATTCTTAAGCATGGATTACACTTTAACCAATTCATTAGTAGTTTAAGCGGGATGCTTCAATGCATCATGCCATGCGATATGACTTTGAAAAGCATGAAAGTTGGATATATACTACATTGTTTAAAACACTGGCTTTAATAAAATGCGCTAAAGTTTTGAGCAAAAGGTAAGACCAGTGATTCATATGAGAATTATTCTCACCAGCATTTCATTTTTTTTTTTTACTTAAATCTCAGCATGGGAGCCCTTCAGAGATTTCATTCCTGAAAGCGAAAGGGGCTGTTTCATTGATGCATATCACAAAAGGTTAACTTCAGATAATATTGATACAAAGGTATTCTCCAAGGAAATTATATTGTGGGCATTTACATACATACCACTCAATTCCTATTTATTTACATTTATAAAATTTACATATATAACATCTAAACTTTACTTTTTACATTTATACCATTCAAATATTTTATATCACATAAAATACCGTCATTTTAACTCTTAGAAAGTGAAATACACCTTTTTACACTTAGGTAAGCTGTTATGCATGTAAAATTGAAGTTTAGGTGTAATATACGTAGATACATAAGAACTGAGTGGTATGACGTAGATCTTCCAATTTTATTTTTTCGCATTCTCATCTGTGTAACTTGGAAATTTACTTGCTAAAAAATTAGAACTAGAGAACAACATGAATAATTGATTTTCAGAAAATAGTGGCTGAAGAAATTTCTTATCTATTTACTAATATGCAACCTTTAAGGAAAGTTGATTGCATTTTTTTCCCCTTTCGAGTATTTCTTAGGGCTAGTTAGGATTTGTTTTATGTTTTGTTTTCCTGCATTTTTTTCCTTTTGAGTTTTGTTCCTAGCGGCATCTGAGGTTTTTGGGGAGACAATCTGTCTCTCGAATTGTAAATCACTGAAGTGTCGTTGTTTTGCTTGAAAATCAATAAAATTAGCTCTAATTTGAGTTTCGTCACTTATTTCGCGTCATTTTTTCGCTGATTTTGGTTCCGGTGCATATCATTCCCATCAATGATATTTAAATGAGATATATGTTTGCTAATTATAGTATATGCTTACATATAATAATCTAATATTAATATCTGTTCGGATTAATAATATATCAGTGTGCATTAATGATATTATGAGATATTCTGTAATATATAAATATCTCCTCGGATGAAGTCACTTGAGGAAGATGTGGAAATTTGTTTGTAGTTTTCTTGGCTTAATGTTACCTTAACTTAATGTTGAGCAGGACCCTTTTTTTTGGAGGGGTAACTGTACAGATTATTGATTGCCTGTGAGAGAAACTGTAGTCAAAGTGCTATGTTAGTAGAAATCGGTCATAGGAAATAAATCCACATCTTAAAAAAAAGGAAGATCTACATGCATACCACTCTATTCCAATGTATTTACATATCTAACCCCTAAACTTTAATTTTTATATATATTCCACCTCACCGATATGCATGAAAAGGTGTATTTCACTTTTAAAAGTTAAAATAGTTTTTTTTCTTTTTTTTGTAATTTGAAAGATTGGGGAGGTATACATGTAAAAAAAAGTAAAATTTAGTTGTTATATATGTAAATACATATGAATTGCGTGGTATGTATGTAAATGCCCCTAAAAATAATGAAGACACGCTTAAGAAGCTAGCCATGCCCTTGTTTGGCATTCAAGGAATTATCTTATATTATTTCCTTTATATATATATCACATTACCTTTAAAAGCAGCAAATGTTGGACTGATTTGGTAATTTGACGGATTAATTCAGCTTATGGCTGCAAAGATTTGGTCTACATGGGAGCTAACGACTGCTCATCTCATTCCAAGTGAAGAGCACATAAGTAAAGGCACTGATGACAATTTTGCATTGGTATGCTTTTTATCTGTGACTATGCTTTTTTGTTAAGGTTCGCCATCTGCCTATCTATTTTAATTTTAGAAAATTTACATACATGATGTATTTATATGTCTAACACCCAAAGTATGATATTAACACTTCTAACACCCTGCTGTCATGAACTTATGTGTGAAAAAAGTGTATTTCACTGTTAAAAATATAGTGATGCTGGTATTTTTTATTCCATGTTGAAAATTTGAGTGGAATGCATGTAAACATGAACGTGTTATGCTCCATAACCAAATATCATCAAGCGACAATGACGAAACAACAATAGATAGATAGAAAAACTCAAATGAGGGCTGCTGTTACGAAAAACAAATGCAAACAAGCAAGATACAATGATGATCTACTTTTCAAGAGGTAGATTGACTCTTCCACAACCCTCAACGTCGTTAGGAACACCGCCAAACGAAAAAACACAACCACCAACAAAAACATGCATAAAAAATACAAACCCTAGGTTACTCCTCTTAATAGAATCCTCCCACAGCATTTCAAAAACTTTCTTTCTCCACTTTTCCCCCCAAATTCTTTTAATTTATCCTCATTGAGTATGTGATTAAGCCCTTCGTAGACCCCACCCGCGCCTTGCTTTTTTTCACGGGAAAGCCTGACCAGGCTGGCGGTTGGATGGCTCTCGATCAGTCCAGGAGGGATTGGTCCACTTACAGGCAAAACAGAATGTTTAGGTGTTATGTAAATATACTAGAATTTTGTGGCATGTATTTTTGACGGATATTTCATACCTAGCACACAATTCATATATATTTACTTTTAAAGGTAATATGCTATTTCACGATTTCTTTTATATTTACATACCAAGCACACAATTCTTATATATTTTCATATCTAACACCTAAAGTTTCATATTTACACACATATCACTCAAATCTTTAATTTCACAAAAAATAGTTAAAGAATTACTACTTTTTATAAGTGAAATACACCTTTATATGCATAAGTTTAAAGCCCCAAAGTGCTATGTACGTTAATATGAAATTTTATGAGGGAGATATGTGCATAGGAATTGTGGACTTTATATGTAAATTTCCCCAACAAGTAAAGTAATTTTTAAATAACAAAGATTATGAATTATGTTACTTATTTTTAAAAACAAAGATTAGTTATAATGTAACAATTTTTTAAAACAGTCTTTTAATTTTATCTATTTTTAGGATACATTCTTGATGATTTAATTTCAAGACTGCTTGACTTTTGTCTTAAGATCAGTTAGAAAATATTCGATCTGTTTTTAGGACATGCCGAGTGTATTTATATGTTATCTCGATTTACATTTTGAGGGATTTTTAATCTTTGAGTTTATTTTAGAATGATAAATAATAAATTAAGTGATTAAAATTTTCTTTTAATGATCACTTTTTTAATGTATAATCAATGTTGCAATATATAATAATAAGACTAAACTTTGTAATAACTAGGAAAAAATGAACATTCAAAATTGGTTATTAAAATAAACACAAGGAAAAAGAAATGAATGAAAATGTATGACATATTAAATAGATTTAAATAAATAAATAAATAAACTTATTTGTACTTGAAGCTATCAACTTATGTTAGGTTTTTAAGATAATCAGCGCTATTTCTTTGTCTCTTAAATTATTTATACTTGACAAATGAATTTTAATAAGTAGAAATTTTAAATAAATAATAAGAAAGCATGTCTATGATCGCAGATATTTGAACCACTTTATATGCAATGTTAATGTATAGAAATTTTGCTCCAGACACTCTCTTAGTTTGAGCGTTTCATTTTTAGTATAAGATTTGCAATTAAACCACTTAGAATATTACAATGGCAATCTTTCTTTTGATAAGTTCATAATTACAAAATTTGGCAAATGGTAGTATTTAGAGTTGAAAATTTTTAGATATGGCTATACTAAAAATATTTTAGCAATTTTTTTTTAGTGACTAATTATTAGGAGTGCAAATAAGTCGAGTGAAGCTCGAGTCATGTCAAGCTTGGGCTCGGCTCGTTTGGCAGATTATGCGCTCGAGTCAAGCTCAAGCTCGGCTCGCATTGGTAGCAACTGGCTCGTGAGCTTGAACTAAGAACTTTTTTTCACTGGAGCTCGCCGGAGAAGATTTTGGTAGTTGGAGGAGGAGGAGGTGGAGGTGGAGGAAGTTGTAACTTTCCCGTTTTTGTTACCCGGGGGAAGGGGAAACGAAGAATTAAAGGAGAAGAAAAAGCGAGGAGTCAAGCATCAGATAGTCGAAGGAGAGGAAGTGAGCAATCAGAGTGGGGTGGAAATGAAGCGGGTCGGAAGTTGAAGAGGGGAATTCACCCTATAGATCGAATATCATACGGGAAGGTGATCAGAGAGCTGAGGAGGGAGGAGTAGAGTGTTCGAAGAAGTGACACAAAGGCCGATTGCTATGTGCTCAAGGGAAGAAAGGAATTGCATCAATTCGGCATTGAGCCGTGATATCACAGTTGTGCTGAGGTAGAGGGGACGATGTCTGTATCAAGCTCGGAAAAGTGGAGAAAGCAATCAAGTCGAGAGAGGAGGCGACGGGTTAAGCTCATGAAACAGAGAAGGAGGAGGTTTCGACCATGCCTTAGCGTGCGGGAGAAAGGAAGGACGCAATTCTCCCATGTAATGTTGGACCGAGACAAATTTCTTGCAGGGAAGCTCTCTTGCAGTAGTGGGAGCTCGTGGGAGAAAGAAATAGGGTCTGACGATGATTATAAAGTGAGTTATCTAATAATCAGTATTATATATCTATACAAACTTGACATCGATCATATATTTACTTGAACAAGTGTAATTTGCACCCAAAAAAACTAGAAATGTGTTTTAAGTAAAAATTTAGCTGCACAATTTAAGGTTTCTTTCATTTTCTTTATTTAGATGAGGAAAGAACTTCCACGTCACAACATACAAACTTGACATCGATCAGGAGGGCCTTACAGCCACACTAAGCAAACTTCAGATTTTCTCTGTGCCAACTATTCTTTTGTTTCATAACGGGGAAAAAGCTTCGGAATTTGTGGGTGCTGATGTGAAAGCTCAAACAGACAATGGAGGGACTTTACAAGAAGGACTAGCCAAATCATAATGACATGAAGGATTAGAGCGTGGAAGCTCTTTATTGGGAGATTTGATGACTAGATTGCTATATTATGCTTCTTTAGAGTATTTTCCTCTTCCTTATATTATCTTTCTAAGGGGGAACCTCATTTTTTCACGCCTTATCTTTTGAACTGTAAATGTACGATATGCTTCTGACCATTAAAGAAGAATGTCACCCCTTATGAAGTTTGGTTAAAATCTATCTATCTATCTATGTGTGTGTGTGTGTGTGTGTGTGTGTGTGTGTGTGTGTGTGTGTGTGT
>JXCR01009167.1:0-10649 GCA_002079205.1 Phalaenopsis hybrid cultivar | reverse complement strand
CCCTCCCCCTCAATATCAGTAAAATTAAATGTAGGTTCTGAATTATTTTCTTCTATGATGGCTGCATAATTACATGACTTATTTCTATGTTTTGGGGACATTTATTAGCATAATGTTTTTTTTTTAAAATCAAACATCTAATTTTCCTAATATATTTATTGTTAATATCTTTCGCGTTTTTGTTTCTTTTTCTATGTGTTCTTTTATTAGGATTGAAATGTTTCTTTTGTTATTTTTCTAAAGAATTTTTTCTTTTAATATTTTGTGTAACAGTTACATTTGTAATGAGAAGTAGAGCATCCCCAATGTCGCGGAACTAAATCAGATTTCTCGCAACATAAAGATTGTTTATATTATTTGTTTATTTTATGTAAATTAAGATGCTGACATGCTTAAGCTAGTTTTTCTAATGAGTAATGAATTCTACTTCTAAGAGACGTATCATCACGATGCAATAGATCTTTTGTCTATGACAAGTCCTAGGAATTCAATAGTACTAGTTAGGAAGACTGCCTTTCTTTTTCTTAATGCAATCCCATGCTTTTGTGCATTTTTTGCTAGTAAAGTTATAAGTTTTATGTGTTCAGTAATACTATGAATAAATATTAAAATATCAACTACATAAATAAGACAAAAATGTGATAATTCATTAAAAATAGTGTCCATTCTTTATTGAAATATTTGTGAGGCAATTTTTAATCCAAATGACATTACATTCCATTGATAGTGCCCTTGGGGTGTACTAAATGCAGTAAATTCCTACTATTATGATGCATTTTTATTTGCCATAATCCATATTTATAGTCTAATTTAGAAAACTATTTGACAGTTTTGTTATGGTTAATTAGTATTTCTTTATTGGGTTGAAGGTATCCATCAAATTTGGTATTATCATTAGTTTTTTTGTAATTAATTACCAATATTGCTTTTCCTCTTATTTGTTCGGCATGATTGCGAACAAGAAAAACTTGACTACTATGTGCGCTGTTACTAGGTTCAATTAGGTTGGTGTCTAATAAATATTTGATTTGAATTTGAATTTTTTTTTTTATCTTCAGTTGTATATTTCATGGGTCTTACTGTAATAATAAGAGGATTAATTGATTCGATTATTGCTACTAGTTCATCTTTTTTCCAGAATTGTAATGGCTTTTCTAAGAAAGATGGCTTGAAAAATGAATTCGCAAAAGGACGTAATTTATTAAGTTCAGAATTCTCGGGAGAGATTACAATTCAAATGCTCATCTTGTTATTAAATAGATTGGAAAAGTGTTCTTTAGGTTTTTATCTAGAGGATAATCACCACGTTGGTTGAGTAAAGTAGGTGTTGTTGAATGAAATTCTGGTGTGTGTATTATTGGGCAATTTAGTGAATATCATAGGGGATGGAAGAACTATAAATTACGTTCATAGGATTAAAGTTGAAAATTAGACAACATTATGGATTCTCGTTTAAAAACACACGAATAGAAGTATTTCGAAAGGGTCAAGGACAATTAAACGTTAACTTATTTGAAATACTTATTTGAAAATTTCCATAACGTTAATTCTCCTTATTTGAAATACTGGTTGAAAATTATGTAAAAAAGGGATATTAAACGTAACTTATTTGAAATTCCTATTCACCTGTTAGAAATTAAAGTTGAAAAATTAGACAACATTATGGATCTAAAAGCTTTGGCTAATCTATTAAAAACTTAATAAAATTTAGGTCGCATTTGGGATGTAATTTTTCATAATTAATAGTTCTATAAATTTCTATTTGATTGCAACATTTTATATATTTATTTGGTGAAAAGTAATTTGGTTTGATGGTTGTAACAATTCATGTAATATATAGTTGAGTCGAATTTGCGCAGCGAGTCAAATTAAGTTCATTTATTCATGCTACTCTTTTGAAATTTGTATCTTCATGTTTGGCTCACATTCCAAATTGTTCCGTGAATCATATGCTATTGTTTGGCAAGTGAAATTTAAATCGAACATAAGTCGATTTGAATCAAATAAAAATAAAGAAATATGGATTTGACACTAATGAATCAAATGAAATAGTAAGGAAAAATTAAATTATTAATTTTTTTGGAAATAGCATGCTAAATATAATCAAGCAAAAGCATTTTCGGTTTTTTAACTTTATAATTTTCTGAACAATTCTTTATCAATTGATTTTAGCCCGATGATAAGTCCTGATAATATAAATAGGATATAATTATAAACGTGAATAACCTATTCTAATGTTCAATTCAAGGCCGTTATCTTTATATAAATATTTATATACATTAATAAATTTAATATAGAAACCAATGTACATTGGATAATGAACAGGCTGCTTTAATTAATTAAATTTTTAAAATTACACAGGGCTTAAAAATGAATATTTGAACAAATTCAACAACGGTATTTTAATTTTGATGTATTATAGATAAGTCCGATTCTATCTTATTTAATCCTGTATTATGATATTAAAATGCAATAACCAATAGTTTAATGATATTAATGATAGTTTCTGCTTTTACATGCATACCACTCAATCCTTATGAATATACATATCTAATACAAAAGTTTTGCTTCTAATACATTTACATCACCCAAATTATTCATGTCATATAAAAAATACCAACATTTTAACTTTTAAAAGTGAAATAAATCTTTTCATGCGTAGGTAAGGTGGTATGCATATAAAATTTGTAGCATAAGTGTTAAGTATGTAAATACGTAGGAATTCAGTAGTTCTTATGTAAATCTTCCCGATGATAACGAAGGGTACGCAAATCACACAAAAAATAATGGCAATATTTGCATACAATAATTAGATATATTAAAATAAGAAATCATGGCATATTTTTTTAAGGAGCTTGTAAGGCTAATTAACAAATACATAGCAACCTTTAATAACTAGCATTTACATACATACTGCCAAGTTTCTATATCTTTACACGTCTAACGACTAAACTTTACTTATTTACATTATACCAATCAAATATTTTCATATTCCATCAAAACTACAAATTTTTTTAACATTTAAAAAGTGAAACACAACTTTCATGCTTAGGATGGGTGGTCTATATCTAAAAATTAAAATTTAAGATATGTAAATACATAGGAATGGAGTTGTATCTCTGTAAAACTTGGAAATAAATATTTACATGATAAAATTTCTTAATGTGTAAGGAATGGATTAAACTAATGAAGCAGAATATCCTATCAATTTTATAATTGAACAATTCTAAATGTCTAATTAAGTATATCACTCTATCCTAAATAGTCCTATAGATTATTAAATATTAATTAAGTACAGTAGAAGCAGTCAAACTAATTTATAGATCACATATGATAGTTTTTAAAACTGAATATAGTAATGATTAATAGGTTTATATAGGTTAATCTATACATCATTTAATAATATGAATGTTTATTAAACTATTATTATCTTATTTATCTGGATAAAAGTATTATAACATAGTTTCCTTAGATTGGATAATTCACTTAAAATATATAAGCTATAATATTATTGAATTCGAGATTGTCCTGTAAGGACAACCAATGATGAAAGAGAAAGTGTAGTGAGAGAGAGAGATAAGATTACTTATAACAATTTTAGCCTTCACCTCACATTTATAGACTTAGGGGGTGTGAAGTATGCAATTACTTGCTTACACTTATCTTAGGTAGGGAGGGATATTACATTTTTTTCATAAATAAATGAACAAAATAAAATAAAAAATATCTCTGATTTGGCTGTCCCATCCTCTAGTTATTTGAGATTTGTCGGTTTGCTTAGGGGTCTTCGGTCAACATGACAATAGACTATCAGTTACGCAAACTGCGGGCCGTTGGTCGGTCGAACTAAGGGTCATTAATCGCCATGATGGTAGACCTTTGATCAGCCATACTGCGGTTCTTCGGTCGTCCAGGGTATGGACCTTTGATAGGCCAAGCTATGGTAGTTTGGTTGACCCAACCATAGACCCTTGGTTGACTGAGCTATGAACCTTAGGTTGGCTAAGCTACGGAATTTCAATTAGATAAACTATGTACATTTTGTCAGTGGGCTCTCTTGTTTCGATTAACAGTCATAAATCCCTTTGGGTGGGACTCTTGTTGTCAAGATGAACTTCAGATATCAAGCAGAGAGCACTATATCGTAATTTGACCGGTAGCCCCACCCCTTTTTTACCTCACTTTTTGTTGAGGTGTAGTCTTTCTTCCTTAGAAGCTTAGGATATAATCATAGGAATTTATTGTTGACTGTTTCTAGAGGACTAGTGATGGTAGCGACACCAATAGAGAATCTAAAACTCTTTGTTGCTCTTCTTGAAGTTTCACATATTGTTACTAACGTCTAGTACTTAGTAATTGGGACCAATATGGGGGAGCTCAAGAGGGGTCCCCATATGACTGCTTAGCCTTAGGGTTAGCTCTGGGTGGTGTGGTCTTGGCCAGTCTTGCACACATAGAATTGCACCTGCACTCACAACCTCAACCCCAACCAAATATGCTTATTTGATCCCTTACTCTATTGGAAACTCATGTAGATGACCCCCATAACACTTAACCCTGGGCTAGAGTTTTGCTAAGACGAGCACGTGGAGTATCCATAATGGGAGTTCCCTTGGCCTCATGGCTCAATAGGGTGACCTCATGATTAACATTTTCAATCAATCCTAATTTTACTAAATTTCCAATGTAGTCGCTCCTTGGCCCCAAACTTCACCAAATTACTGCATTGCTCCTAAACCCTAAATTCTTAAAAAATTCTCAAAATTACCCAAATTCTCAAAATATTTTCAAAAATCATTTCAAACCATTCCAAATCACTCAAATTGAAAAAAAAACATTTTAAATTTTCTAAAATTGCCAAAATACCCTCCAAAGTCCCCAAAATTACCAAAATATCCTTCCAACGCCAAAAATTCCAAAGATTCCGAAATCTTCAGAATCACTCCAAATGTCCCTAAAATCAATTTGAATCACTCCATTGATCCCAATTTAACCAAATTGACCCACTTTGACCAAAATCCCTAAATTGTCATTAAAGACGCAAATTATGCAATTCATCCCTAATTTCCACCAAATTGACTTTAATCTTACCAAACTTCAACTCCCAACTCAAATTAGGCATCCCCATTCCCAATTAAAATCAAATCCAATTCCAATAGAACCCATCTCAAGCCCAATTTCAATCTCAACCCCAAAAAGCCCCAAATTTTCACTTAAGTCCAAATCTCCCAAATTGAACCTCATAACTCCAAAATTTCTACCCAATTGATATACAAAACTCTTCATTACAAACCCTTGGACCAAATTGAATCATCAATTAAGCCTAACCTAAGCCCTAGTCCAATCCAAACCCATGTTTAACCCAAATGCCCAAAATTGACCTTAGGGACAAATTCCACCCAATTGACCTTCCAAATCATTTCAAAATCACCCAATTTGTGTCCAAAACTCCTCATGATAATTATCTAAGCCAGTTTGATCAATCAATTGAGCAAAATTCAAAGTCTAGCCGAACCCAATCTCAAATCCAAGCTCATGACATGATTATGAACCCAAGCTATACATATGATCAAACCAACCCAAATTTACCAAGTCATGGTCACCAAAGCCATACCCTAGGGACCAGTCTAGACCCACCTAGCACATTACATGAGCCATGGACCAAGGGTCTCTTGCTTTAGGTGATCTATTCCCATATTTGACTCAATCCAAATATATTTTCCATCAAGCATTAAACCTTTACGGATAGTCATCATTAAACCTCCCACGCCTAAAAGAGAAGATGATCAAAATCCTTGGGGAGATTATGCAAAAATTCCTCCAAAGCCACTTGAAGCTTACCTAAGTCCAATCCCACATTTATCAACCCTCCATTTCCACTATAAAAGCTCATTTTCTCACTTAAACTCCAAGGCAAATCTATGTCCCTTTACAAAACTCCACAAAGCTTCAAATTAAAACTTTTAAAAGCTTCCTCAGACCAAATGAGGAGGTTCTCCAACAAAATCCCTCTCAGTTGAGCCCTCTAAACCACTCCTAGACCAATGCCACACCACCTGTTTGTCAAACTCCTACTTAGACCATATATCAGACTAAGGTAACATTTTGAGGAGGTTTGTTGGACCTTACTGAAGATTCCACAAGTATATGATTGAGGCCTCCCCTCTCAGACTTAGGTACAAAGCATAAAACCCTAACTCTTGGCTCAATTTGGGCCTTTGTGAAGAAAAGTTTAATTTCATAAGCATGTAGCCATATAGACATGTTCGTCTTGACTAGATGAATGTGTAAGAACAAACTCAAAGTGATTTGGTTGAGTTTAGGCTGAGATCTTAGGGTTTGAAGTTGAACGATTCTCGAGTTAGGCTGATTGAGGACGATGAACAGATGTTGTCCATTTTTGCGTGTATCGGTTGAACGATCCAGATCTCATCAGACACGAAGAAGAATCAAGAATCGTAAGCTAACAAGGAGTTGAGGTGGATGGCAACATCGAATGAAGGAGCATCACGTGGAAAGCTCAACGCGTAAAAGGTTGACGCGACAGCTGAGCCATATATGTAGAGAATTAGGAATTTTTTATTTAAATTAAATTCAGAACTTAGAAAATCCAAAACTTGGTGTGGAAAATTCATAAAAGTATAACTAAAATACCTTATTGCTCAATGAATAGAGGAGAACAATATGGAATAAAAATAAAAATTATTTGATGAGTCTCTAATTTTTAATTTATTAAATACTCTCTGGAGTCTTTTAAATTTATTTGGTTAAATAATAATCACCATGGCTTGAGACTTTACGGGTTTGTTCCTCATGGCAGTAGAGGGGTTTTGTTATTTTCTAAAGTTAAAAAGCATCTCTGCACCTGTAACCCGAATTTCCAATTTGAGATGGTTATTTTGCTTAAAATAACTATATAAGCTAAAATATAAATAAGAAAATATAAGACTTATTTTGGTAGGCTCCCTGTGGTTAGAGGACCCTAGAAAAAATGTAAATTAAGTTTGTATATTTATGTAAATTATTAAACTTAAAAAATTCATTAAAATTAAATAAATTTTATATTTTTCAAAAATTAGCAAAAATGATTCCACGCTGCAAATAAAACTTATTTTAACTAACTATAAAAAATGGAAATTTATTTGAATTAAAGTGAGGGCTAAAGTTAATTTTCTAAGAAAAATGGTATTTTTTACATTATTGTAATTTCAGTAAATTAAATATATTTAAGAATATTATGAAAGGTTGTTTTCTGAGTCACTTTTGATTAGTAGCACATAAGAAAAAATTAAAATTATTTTAAAATAATTAGTTTATTTTTTAGTTATATTTTGAATTTAAAAATAATTAAAAATGACTAAAAATTTCAAGAATATGAAAATAGTTTAAAATGTTCCTAATTACTTTCTGACCACTTAGGACTCATTAGAATATTTTTCCTAGTTTTTATAAGTTAAATATAGTTTTTTTTAAGGCTAAAAATGTATTTTCTCTAATTTTCCATTTAAATAATTATAGTAATAAATTAAAAAACATAAAAATGAAAAGTTTATTTTTCTGCGTTCTCTGGGATTTAGGAATTTAATAAAAATATAAAAATTAATTTTTATAATTAAAACATACTTTTTATTTAATTATATCACTAAAATAAAAAAATAATTATAATATATAAAATATAACTTGAAAAATTATAAAATTTTGCCCAATTGGTCCTTTGACCTAGGTGAACCTCCAATAAATTTCTTATAATAAAAAAATTTACTTTGATTAGTCAAATAAATTAATATGAAAAATCATATTTTCCAAGTTAAAATAATTATTTAAATTAAATTAAATTCTTAAAAATTACATTTTCTCCTCTGATATTTTAATTGACCCATGAGTGGGGTACTCTAAGAATTTCAAATTCATTTTAGTTATATTTGATGAGTTATGAAGTGGAAAGCCCTCTGGGCAAAATGACAATTTTAGATTTCGATGCCTTTATTAAAATTTAAGATTATCTAATGAGGTAAATCGGTAATTTTTATCCAAATGGACTTCTTTTGATTTTTGAAATATAATGGGTTAAAAGGTAGCATGATCTTTTGTAAGAATATATTCCACTTAAATTAGTATTTTGATAATTGCAAATTTACTCATGTAAATTGCTAAGGCCTTAGTAGTGAGCTAGGCTTGATATTTAAACTTATTTAATGAGGTTTAGAAAAGATAAGATAACTGATTATGAATTTTTTGAAAACACTACAAGCCCAACTTTAATGGTGGTTAAAGAAGCTTTAGTGACTTAAGCTTGCCTTAGAAGCTTTTACTTACATAACTCTTAAGTAAAGTATTAAGTTACTGTCTGAGTACCTTACTCTTGAGATAATCAAAATATTAGGTTCATTGAGCATAGGGTGTATTAATTCATTTTAACTACATTTAAAGTTCAACATGATTAATTGGACAATATAATAGGTTCAAAAGAACTCGAAACATTTCAAAAATGAATTAAATGTTGTTAGGGATTGCTCCCTAAATACTTAACCTTTTGGATATTTTGAAGGACAATTAGACATATTATTCTTTGTTCTAGAAAATCAACCATCAAAACCTTTAGGGAATCACCACGTTATGACTTAGGGTTTGGTAGCTACAACTTCATCTAGCCTGTCTACCTTGCAATTTATTTGAATTTCTTGCATCGTATTGTAGTGCTTTAGATGGAGGATATTTTAGTCCGAGTACTCCACAAATGCCCCTGTAGCTGGTGTACGTGTAGGTATCTCACTGTTGCATGTTGGGCAATAAAGAACATCTGAAACTCGTGGTATCTCCGGCCCTGTAGCTAACCTGGACTCCTCGTCTGTAGCAGGTATGCTAGAAGAGGTCTCTCTCATGCCTGGATCATAGATATTCCCCACATGGATAAGGGTGAGTGTGTTTTTCGCCTCATTCTGGCATCTTCTTTCTTCACATAAGAAAGCCATATGCTTTCGGTGGTTGGCATTTTTTGCGCTGAGTTCTCTGCAGCGGTGCATGTGGTAGTGTTTCATCATTGGGAGTCACCAGGCCCTCAGTTGGTGTAGCTATCCTAGACGGCATGAAACTAGTCCCATCCGTCGGGTCTTATTGTACAATCACATTTTCCCCTTCAGCGAGGAATTATTCTTGGTGCCAATCTTTAGCAGTGATGGTAGCCCTTCTTTTCCGTGACAGCTAACCACATCCATCAAATGAGCCTCATAGTCTATATTAACTTGACTGAACTCCATGTCAAAGTCTATGGTGCCACCCTGCGGCCGCCTTTCCTCTTTAAGTGCAAGGTTCTAGCCATCTTTGAAGGCAAATATCAGCCTTTGATCTGATATTTTTTCTTGCAGATGATAGAAAAAACACCAGCGCGCTGAAATTTTGCAGGAACAAGAACAAAACAATGTCTTTATTAAAGAAATTTTAAGTTTTTGTTGGTGAGAAAATTGTTCATTTATGTATGTATATTGTTTAATTTAGTAACATATCAAATTTAAAGGTAGAAAATAGAAAAATTAAAGTATATAATTTCAAAGAGCTTTCATTTTATGAAGGATAATTTTATTACAAAATTTGGACACGATCACAGACGTTTGCCCAAATAAACAACTCCAAAATGATCAAAATTTCAAAATTTCATGTCAAACAATGTCAAGTTGCATCGTATGTCTTCAAGTATCGTCCATTGATTGATAGCATGGGTCATTCACCATGGAAATCTACTAGCTGGTACGCTTCTCCTATGTAGGCCTTTTCTACGACAAATGGTCCCTCCTAAGTTGGCTCGAATTTTCCACCTTTCTTGCGGCGTGCAATAATAGGCCTTTTAAGAACGAGTACTAGATCACAAATTTTGAATGTCGTCGGGCGGACTAATTTTTCATGAGCTTATACCATCTTTGATTGATAAAGATCCAAATATTATTGTGCTTCTACTTATTCTCCTTTGAGACTCTCTAGTTCCTCGAGGCTGAGTTTTACACTTTCCTCTGTTGTCAGTTGATTGGCGACAGCGACTCTGAGAGACGGCATCTGAACTTCTAACGGTAGTACGAACTTAGACCCGCATGTATGGTGTATAAAGAGTGGGGGTTTTGAACGTCATTCGTTAGGCCCACAAAGCTTATAGTAATTTGTTATGCCAATCTCTTTCATTTTCATCTAGTGTCTTCTTCAAAATTTGTACTAGTGTCTTGTTGAAGGCCTCCACAAGGCCATTTGCCCTAGGAGAGTAAATTTTAAAGTACCTTCAGTCTTGACACCTAAGCAGTGGGGCCAACCCCTCAATTGGCCAGCCAAGCTTCCCCTTAGCCAATTTCTATAAAAACTACCCCATGGCCATGAAAAGGGTGTGGTAAAAAATTTTCACTAAGGCCTACCAAATTCCTCAGAGAGCTTCTCTAAGACTTCTTTAGTACATTTCAATCTACTTCCCTCTCCCAATTCCACCATAGAAATCCAATTTTCGGTTTGAATTCCTACCCTAAACCAGGACAAACTTCAATCCCAACTTACACATCACCAAACTTCAAATAAATTGGTCTTACACCTTCACAACAGTGAAAGAAGCCAAAACCCCATCAATTCCCTCTCTGAAATAGCCTCTACCATAGCTCTCAACCAACACCCAAAAT
>JXCR01009136.1:73843-96795 GCA_002079205.1 Phalaenopsis hybrid cultivar | reverse complement strand
CCCCCGACGCCATCACCATCATCGCCGCCCTCTCCGCCTCCTCCCAACTCGGCTCCCTCGCCGACGGCTCCTCCGTCCACTCGTACGCCGAATCCCTCGGCCTCCACGACGACGTTCGCGTCCGCAACGCGCTCATCGACATGTACGCCAAATGCGGCGACATCTCCCGCGCCCTCTCCCTCTTCCGCTCCCTCGATTCCAAAACTCTAGTCTCCTGGAACGCCGCCATCATGACCCTCGCCCTCCACGGCCGCGGCCGAGACGCCCTCCAACTGTTCGACGAAATGCTCAGCTCCAGCCCCATCCAACCCGATGCCATAACCTACCTCGCCGTCCTCTGCGGCTGCAACCATGCCGGTCTGGTCGACGACGGCCTCCGCATATTCCATTCCATGACGATTCCCCGCACCGTCAAGCACTACGGCACCATCGTCGATCTTTTGGGCCGTGCCGGCCGGCTCCGTGAAGCCTACGGTGTTGTCACCACCATGCCCTGCTCGCCGGACGCCGTCATGTACCAAACTCTGCTCGGCGCCTGCAAGACCTATGGGGACGAGGACATGGCCGAGCTGGTTTCAGAAAAGCTCAGGGAAATGGGTTCCAATGGCTGCGGAGACTTCGTGCTGCTGTCCAATGTATACGCGGCGAAGGCGCGATGGGAAGACGTGGCTCGGGTGAGGGACGCCATGAGAGAAGGTGAGGTGAGCAAAGTTCCGGGCTTTAGTTACATGGAAGTTGGTGGTTTTGTTCACAGATTTATCAATGGCGACAAGGAACACGAGACATTGAGTGAGATTCATAAGAAATTGGAGGAGATTGGGTGGAGGATCAGACGGCTGGGATACGTTCCTGATATAAGCAATGTTTTGCATGATATTAGTGAGGAGGAGAAAGAAATGGCTTTGTGTTACCATAGTGAGAAATTGGCTATTGCTTTTGGGTTGATTGGCACGAGTAAAGGAAGCACTATAAGGGTCAATAAGAACTTGAGGATTTGTGGGGATTGTCATAACATGGCTAAACTCGTGTCGAGAGAATACGATCGGGTGATAGTCGTTCGTGATCGGGCTNGTGATAGTCGTTCGGGATCGGGCGCGGTTTCACCATTTTGAGGGCGGTGATTGCTCGTGTCGAGATTATTGGTGAATTTGAATGGTGACATTGGGAATGAGAGGTGGAACAGAAATTGTATTGGGATGAATATGATAGACGTTGGATTTGCTTTGAGATTAGTGTAATATATGTCCGAAATAATCTCAAAATAAATTCAATAATTACTGTCGTTCTAATACAATTTATTTTAAGATATTTTGAATAATTTTTTTTTATAGGAACTCTTGTTTACGTAAATTATGAGAGAAGAAAATATTTTTTAATATTTTTGAATTATCAAATAATTGCTTTTTAGATATTTTTTTAATCATAGATGATGAAAAGTTATTTTCAATGATTTTTTTCTCCATAGAGTGTGTATCTTGACATTTACACACACACACACACACACACATATATATATATATATACATATATATATAAAAGAAAGTTCTAGAAAGTTTACGACTTGATAAGTGGCTCGTGAATTTAGCTCGAGGAGCTAGCAACCCAAGCTCAAGCCAATCGAGACTCAACTCATTAGCTCGTGAGTCCGCGCGTCTAAATAACAATTACTAAAAAATTATACTTAAAATATATTAAAGTTTAAGAAATTTTCTTTAAATTATTAAAAATATTAAACAAATAATATTTTATATTAATTTATTTTTATTAATTATCTCATAAATACTCATTTTATTTATCATTTCATTATAATGCTAGTTAATTTTTTTTTTTTTATCGCATACCCAGCAAGTCAGATCGAACTCGAAGAATTAAGCTCAAGCTCAACTTAAGGGCGGCTCGAGCGACTCATTTACACTCGTAATTACCCTAAGATGTAAATGCCCACTCAAGAATCGCTGGGCATGAACACTTGAAGCTTCACTTTTTTTTCAAGTGAAAAAAAAAAATGTTTTATTAATAAAAGCATTAATTGCCTATTAAAAATTAATGGGGAATATACATACATATCACCAAATCTTATACATTTACATATCTAATTCCCTAAACTTACATACTTACATAGCACTCAAAATTTAACATCATATCCACAACATCATTATCCATCCTCTTTATCAATTTAAGCCTTTCCAACAATTTTTCAATGTGTTAAAATCATGATAATTTCAACATATATATTGCTTCATCTCGATCAATTCTCATTTTAAAAAATCTTATTGACATTTCCCAAGTCATTCATGTTAAATTCCTTCGAAAATTATCGTGTAAGATTGTCGATTATTTTAATAACAGTCCTCGTGATTAACATGTAATCAACATATAACAGCAATATGAAAATCTTGTTTCAGCGTCGATTACATAGCAACAATGATCAACATATAAATGTTAATCTTATGCATGAATTCATTAAACTTTGGACACCATTGCTGTAGAGCTTACTTCAAATCATATAGGCTTATGTTGAACTGTTGGAGTATATTTTTTGTCTTTATATAACATAACCTTGAGGCTAAACCATAGAGATAAATTTTTTTAAATGGCTTACGGAGAAAAGCAGTTTTAACATCCAGATGCAAGTTTATCATAGCAACAGTACTCAAAACTATTTGTATGGTTGCTTCTTTAATTACAAGTGAAAATATTTTAATGAAGTAAATGCATTCCTCTCATTACAAAATTTTGGAGGACTATAATAAAACTTGTCACACTATGTCTAATATTAGTAAGATGCAATAATTGAACAATGTCAATACTCATCAATAGTAGTATTAACCCAACTATTCAGCCAGCCAGCTTAAATACACCATGTGATATGAAGCCACGCAAAGTCGGTTTGGCTGCTATTCTATAAACTCGGGGTTTGTTTGGGGTAGCTGCAGCTTATCCAGATAACCAGCTTACTCTGATAAGCTGCTGATTGACAGCTAGTCCGGAGAAATTGGCTGACAGTTTGGTTTGTGCGTTTGGAAAACAGCTGATTTGCAGTTGTTTTTAGATAATGGATCATTATGCCCCTGATCTGAATAAGTTGTCTAACTGTTTGATTTATGCGTTTGGAAAACAGCTGATTTGTAGTTGTTTCTGGATAAATGATCATTTTGTCATTGTGCAGTTGTGCTATTTGCAACAGAATGATTATGGTTATATATTTGATAGTTTAAAACCCAACTAATATAGCATGTCATGAGTAATGTTGTCCTGTAGGGATGTCATCGGACCCCGATCACTATCGGTAGTGGAATCAGCCGGACTTTCTGCCCACTTGAAGAAGTCACACGTCTCTGGATCGTCTGCTATGAAATGTATTTTGGGTTATAAACTATCAAATATATAGTCATAACAATTTTGTTGCAAACAAAACAACTACACAGTGACAGAGTGATCATTCATCCAGAAACACTTGCAAATAAAATTTTTTTTAAAACTCACAAAGCAAACAACTAGTAGTTTATCCAAATCAGGAGCATAATGATCATTTATTCAGAATCAGCTGCAAATCAAATGATTTCCAAACGCACAAACAAACAGTCAGTCAGTTTATTCGGATCAGCTGTTAATCAGTAGCTTATAAGAATAAGCAGCTTATCAGGACAAGCTACAACTGCCCCAAACAGACCCTTAAAATAGAGAGAAGCTGCCACTAATTTATTAGTAAACAGCAACTTAGCTCTTAAGAAACTTAAAATGTTAAGAAAACTAATCATCCTGGATTATGATTGCCTCTTCAGCCACAGCCCAGCAACACTTGCCCGGCTCTTCTGCGCACGAATGGAGACAGCAGTTCTGCATTGCAAAAATTGTCAAACTTTCAGCCTAAGAAGCTAAGAGAACTTCCATCAAAGAAAGAAAATCAATCTTCATGTTGAATATAGGAGAAGGTAAATCATTAAGAAAATCTACCACTAATAAAGCCGCTACGTCCCCAATTCTCAGCCATCCCTAAACAAGGCTGCTTGGTCAAGAGTAAAAGGCAAGGAGTCGAGATTTATGTGATGCGAAAAATACGAGAGAGAGTACTTGAAATATTTGGGATGATAGCTCTGCTGAGAAGAATGTAGGCCTAAGATAAATTTTATGACCAGAAATTCTTCATTCTAGATAGTTTGATTAATGAATGGGCGGTACTTGAGGAAGTCGGTCTATACATTACTCTGTTAAAGAGAGAAGTTTTCAAAATAGAAAGCACGAGCATGGGCATGAGATATATTTCCTAAAATTATGTGGGCCAAGGAAAATCCCAAATTATTTTAGTGGGGTCATGAAAAATAGCACTAAGATAACAGAAATTTCAAGATTATTAACCAAGTGAGCATAATATATTTGGACACTTGTCATTTTGAAAACTTAAAGATGTCAATGTGTCCTAGAGGCAAAAAAAAATTGCGCAAGTAACACGTACGCAGCTCTGCGTACGTCAGGGTTATACAGAGGGTGCAGAGGGTTATATATGCGTTATACCCTTTGTAACCTCCCCGTAACCTATATTTAACATACCTGTAACTTACAAATATATGAAAACAAAACCGTGGAACTTAATAGAAGGTACATGTAGGTTACATGTAGGTTACATTGAGGTTACAGGGGATATAACGCGGATATAACCCCCGTGTACCTTATGTATAACACTGACGTATGCAGCGCTGCGTACGTCTTACGTACGCAAATTTTTTCTATCCTAGAGGGGAGGCATCAAAATAATGGAGTTTGTCATAAGTACCGCTTGAGAAATAAAACGCTAATGAGTCAAAAGTTAATTGATGATATCAAATTTGATATTGGCACCGATGGCAAAGGAGGATTTTGACTCATTGAAAGGAGAATCAAAGAAGTAATTTTATCATTAAAATTTATAAGTCGTGTAGTTGACAAACCTTTGGAGTTTGGGCTAATGTGAAGAGTGCAATATTTTGAACAATCACAGGAGCAAGTGCAAGGGAGAAGTGCAACGGCACATGAGCTAGAGCATGGTGGCACAACGAGCACGGAGGCTAGAGCATGGAAGCACACGAATGACTATTAGCAAACAAAATCAATGCAAACTCGTAAGCCCAATTAAGGTGAGCTTCTAAGCGTACAATTATGACTAGCATGTGAATGCGGTGAATGGGTGGATCAAACAAGGTGAGTGAACATAGAAGCAAGCGCATTCAGTACAACGAGGGAGGGAGCACGTAAGCAAGTGTGGCATGCAAGTATGCACAACTAGGGTTAATCGAGGAAAAGAGGGTAGGAAGGGAGCTAGTACTGATATGGCTCTAATCCCAAGTTAAAGGAAAAAAACTAGTGTCTTATTAATTCAATGTTGTTACTGATAGATAGGCATACATCAAGCGAACAAAAGGAAGATAATACTGCCTTCAATTATTAGGATATAAAATAGTACTAAAAGCATATATTTTATTCTAGTATTTTTTATGATAAGACTTTCCAATCTAGCATTTCCCTACAATAAAAACTCAAAATACCACCAAATTTTCAACTGCAATTAAACAAGAAAATATCACCAACTAGAACCTTCAAAACCACTCACACTAAGTTAACTAGGTAAAAAAATGCATTTCTAATACGACTCACTACTAAAATAGAAATATAACATCCATGAGTAGGCAAACACACTCGAACAAAGATGGCTGTAAAATAAGAAAACAATATTACTACAATTTCTCATTACTCAACAGGCTATATTTTTTGTAAATCATGAATTACCAAAGAGACATTCTTCCTACTCCATAAGTAAAGAAAATCAGAGCAAACTTATACAATGAACCTAATAACATTCAAAGATAAATATATAAGTACGCCAAGAGATAGCAACAAGACGGGAACAGAATGAAAGAGAGCAAGGGAGGGAAGAAAGGTAAGGAGAAATGTCTACTAGTGAGAAAAAAATGGAGAGAGAGAAAGAAATAGATCCATCTTTAACTATATTTTAATCACCACCATAGGAAGCGCAAGATGGCCGGTTTAATCAAACAACATCAAAAGCTGCTTACCGATTCCTCATACTTTCTCAATGCATGCTTTCTAGGCCTTTATTAGGATTCATTGATCTAAATGCCGATGACAACTGCCACAACATCCCAATACATAAGCATCTTTTGGAAAACTTCTATGTTTCAATTGGTAGCCAGCATAATGTGCACCAAAAGCAGCAAACTTTACTATTTATAAAGCCACATATACAAGTACGATGATATTTTTTTAAGCCCATTTTTTTCTTATAAATAGATAGATAAAATATTACAATAATTTATTTTTTTTATTCAAAGAAAAGCACAGGCTTGAATTGTTTGCAAAGTTTACACTCAAATGAACTGTTGTTCCTGTGCTGCCTGCTAAAATAATGTTGTTATTCTCAAATATTATAGATTATTCTCATCTTTTATTTCAATTTTTGTGAGTCTTATAGCATTTATAAGAGAGACCTGAAGAAGTTGAGGGCACAAGTAGAGGAGGAATAAAAGAAAAAAGATGACAATTGATGAAAAAAACGAAGGTCGCGGTGAACTTCTGCAGCAAAAGGTGAACACAGTGATGTTCGAGGCAAGTGCAATGGTGTTAGAAGCACAGTGGTACCAAAGGCAAGCCCAACAGTACTAGAAGCAAACATGGTGGCCCCAAAGACGAGCATATTAGTGCCAAAAGATATTATGCAGCAGAAAATAGCAATATGAATAGATTCTCTGAAATTATCTCTTCCCAATCCCTTATATTGTAGTTAGATCCCTTACTAACCTTCTCCATTGGACTTCTTGATGAATAAGAATGTAACTTAACCTTTGAGACTAGCAATTTGAAGGTAACCAAGGGTATTATAACTATATCATGGAGCAACAAAAACGTTGCACTCCATATGCCTTTCAACACAAGATAACGGGTGCAGCAATGAATACAAACAATAATTAATCCGCGTGGATTGCAATATAGAACACTTGAATAAAAAGAGATGAGAATTCTACATTCAAATGATGAGTTTCCAAAATTTTAAGTTTTATGATTCTGATTATTGTGAGAAATGTGGTCATAAAAAGCAAAGAGGCCAATTTTCTGAAGACAGAAAGCGAACCAATTCAACCATGCGCATCCTTTGTGAGAGACAAACACTTCTGAGCCTTACTTAACCATGGTAGAAGCCTCCCATAGNGTGGAACAGAAATTGTATTGGGATGAATATGATAGACGTTGGATTTGCTTTGAGATTAGTGTAATATATGTCCGAAATAATCTCAAAATAAATTCAATAATTACTGTCGTTCTAATACAATTTATTTTAAGATATTTTGAATAATTTTTTTTTATAGGAACTCTTGTTTACGTAAATTATGAGAGAAGAAAATATTTTTTAATATTTTTGAATTATCAAATAATTGCTTTTTAGATATTTTTTTAATCATAGATGATGAAAAGTTATTTTCAATGATTTTTTTCTCCATAGAGTGTGTATCTTGACATTTACACACACACACACACACACACATATATATATATATATACATATATATATAAAAGAAAGTTCTAGAAAGTTTACGACTTGATAAGTGGCTCGTGAATTTAGCTCGAGGAGCTAGCAACCCAAGCTCAAGCCAATCGAGACTCAACTCATTAGCTCGTGAGTCCGCACGTCTAAATAATAATTACTAAAAAATTATACTTAAAATATATTAAAGTTTAAGAAATTTTCTTTAACTTATTAAAAATATTAAACAAATAATATTTTATATTTTATATTAATTTATTTTTATTAATTATCTCATAAACACTCATTTTATTTATTATTTCATTATAATGCTAGTTAAAANTTTATTAATTATCTCATAAACACTCATTTTATTTATTATTTCATTATAATGCTAGTTAAAATTTTTTTTTTTTATCACATGCCCAACAAGTCAGATCAAACTCAAGGAATCAAGCTCAAGCTCAAGTAATTAATCAAAATCAAGCTTAAATTAAGGGCGGCTCGAGCCACACATTTACACCCCTAATTACCCTAAGATGTAAATGCCCACTCAAGAATCGCTGGGCATATGCAGATGGTATACTAAAAAATGTAACACTTGAAGCTTCACTTTTTTTTCAAGTGAAAAAAATGTTTTATTAATAAAAAGCATTAATTGCCTATTAAAAATTAATGGGGAACATACATACACATCACACAAAGCTTATATATTTACATATCTAATTCCCTAAACTTTCATATTTACATAGCACTCAAAATTTAACATCATATCAACAATATCATCATCCATTCTTCTCATCAAATTAAGCCTTTCCAACAATTTTACAATGTGTTAAAATCATGATAATTTCATAATATTTATTGCTTTATCTCAATCAATTCTCATTTCAAAAAATCTTATTGACATTTCCCAAGTCATTCATGTTAAATTCCTTCAAAAATTATCGTGTAAGATTGTCGATTATTTTAATATCAGCCCTCGTAATTAACGTGTAATCAACATATAACAACAATACGAAACAATTTTTTTTCTACGTCGTTTACATAGCGACAATGATCAACATATAAATGTTAATGTTATGCATGAATATTAAACTTTGGACACCATTGCTGTAGAGCTTACTTCAAATCATCTAGGCTTCTGTTGAACTGTTGGACTATATATTTTGTCTTTATATAACATAACCTTGAGGCTAAACCATAGAGATAAATTTCTTTAAATGGCTATGGAGAAAAGCAGTTATAACATCCATATGCAAGTCTATCATAGCGACAATACTCAAAACTAATTGTATGGTTGCTAGTTTAATTACAAGTGAGAATATTTTAATGAAGTAAATGCATTCCTCCTGGTACAAGCCTTTCATTACAAAATTTTGGAGGACTACGCTAATAAAAACTTGTCACACTATGTCTAATATTAGTAAGATGCAATTATTGAACAATGTCAATACTCATCAACAGTAGCGTTAACCCAACTATTCAGCCAGCCAGCTTCAATACACCATGTGATAAGAAGCCAAGCAAAGTCGGTTTGGCTGCCATTCTATAAACTCAGGGTCTGTTTGAGAAAGCTGTAGCTTATCCAGTTTATCCAGATAAGCAATTTACTCTAAGAAGCTGCTGATCAACAGCTAGTCCTGATAAGTTAGCTGGCAGTTTGGTTTGTGCGTTTGAGATTGATCATTATGCCCCTGATCTGGATAAGTTGTCTAACTGTTTGATTTATGCGTTTGGAAAATAGTTGATTTGTAGTTGTTTTTGGATAAATGACCATTTTATCATTGTGCAGTTGTGCTATTTGCAACAGAATGATTATGGTTATACATTTGATAGTTTAAAACCCAACTAATATAGCATGTCATGAGCAATGTTGTCCTGTATGGATGCCATCGGACCCCGATCACTATCGATAGTGGAATCGGCAAGACTGTCTGCCCACTTGAAGAGGTCACACGTCTCCGGACCGTCTGCTATGAAATGTATTTTGGGTTATAAATTATCAAATATATAGTCATAACAATTTTGTTGTAAACAACACAACTACACAGTGACAAAATGATCATTCATGCAGAAACAACTGCAAATCAACTGTTTTTCAAACTCACAAAACAAACAACTAGACAGTTTATCCAGATTAGGAGCAGAATGATCATTTATCCAGAAGCAGCTGCAAATCAAATGATTTACAAACGCACAAACAAACAGTCAGCCAGCTTATTCAGATCAGCTGCTGATCAGTAGCTTATAAGAATAAGCAACTTATCAGGATAAGCTACAACCTGCCCCAAACAGACACTTAAAACGGAGATAAGCTGCCACTAATTTATCAGTAAACTGCAACTTAGTTGTTAAGAACCTTACAATGTTAAGAAAACTAATCATCCTGGATTATGATTGCCTCTTCAGCCACAGCCCAGCAACAGTTGCCCGGCTCTTCTGCGCACGAATGGGGACAGCAGTTCTGCAATGCAAAAATTGTCAAATTTTCAGCCTAAGAAGCTAAGAGAACTTCCATCAAAGAAAGAAATCCAATCTTCATGTTCAATATAAGGGAAGGTAAATCATTAAGAAAATCTACCACTAATAAAGCCGCTACGTCCCCAATTCTCAGCCATCCCTAAACAAGGCTGCTTGGTCAAGAGTAAAAGGCAAGGAGTCGAGATTTATGTGATGCGAAAAATACGAGAGAGAGTACTTGAAATATTTGGGATGATAGCTCTGCTGAGAAGAATGTAGGCCTAAGATAAATTTTATGACCAGAAATTCTTCATTCTAGATAGTTTGATTAATGAATGGGCGGTACTTGAGGAAGTCGGTCTATACATTACTCTGTTAAAGAGAGAAGTTTTCAAAATAGAAAGCACGAGCATGGGCATGAGATATATTTCCTAAAATTCTGTGGGCCAAGGAAAATCCCAAATTATTTTAGTGGGGTCATGAAAAATAGCAACTAAGATAACAGAAATTTCAAGATTATTAACCAAGTGAGCATAATATATTTGGACACTTGTCGTTTTGAAAACTTAAAGATGTCAATGTGTTCTAGAGGCAAAAAAATTGCGTAAATAACACGTATGCAGCTCTGCGTACGTCAGGGTTATACAAAGGGTGCAGGGGGGGTTATATCTACGTTATAGCCTCTGTAACCTCCCCGTAACCTACCTTTAACCTACCTGCAACTTACAAATATATGAAAACAGAACCGTGAAACTTAATAGAAAGTACAAGTAGGTTACATATAAGTTACATTGAGGTTACAGAGAATATAATCCCCCTGTATCCTATGTCAACTTTTTTCTGTCCTAGAGAGGAGGCATCAAAACAATGGAGTTTGTCATAAGTACCGCTTGAGAAATAAAATGCTAATGACTCAAAAGCTAATTGATGATATCAAATTTGATATTGGCACCGATGGCAAAGGAGGATTTTGACTCATTGAAAGGAGAATCAAAGAAGTAATTTTATCATTAAAATTTCTAAGTCGTGTAGTTGACAAACCTTTGGAGTTTGGGCTAGTGATGAAGAGTGCAATATTTTGAACAATCACAGGAGCAAGTGCAAGGGCGAAGTGCAACGGCACATGAGCTAGAGCATGGTGGCACAACGAGCACACAGGCTAGAGCATGGGAGCACACGAATGACTATTAGCAAACAAAATCAATGCAAACTCGTAAGCGCAATTAAGGTGAGCTTCTAAGCGTACAATTATGACTAGCATGTGAATAAGGTGAATGGGTGGATAAAACAAGGTGAGTGAGCACAGAAAAAAGCGAGCGCATTCAGTACAATGAGGGAGGAAGCACGTAAGCAAGTGTGACATGCAAGTATGCACAACTATGGTTAATCGAGGAAAAGAGGGCAGGAAGGGAGCTAGCACTGATATGGCTCTAATCCCAAGTTAAAGGAAAAATCTAGTGTCTTATTAATTCAAAATTGTTACTCATAGATAGGCATACATCAAGCGAACAAAAGGAAGATAATACTGCCTTCAATTATTAGGATATAAAATAGTACTAAAAGCATATGTTTTATTCTAGTATTTTTTATGATAAAACTTTCCAATCTAGCATTTCCCTACAACAAAAACTCAAAATACCACCAAACTTTCAACTGCAATTAAACAAGAAAATATCACCAACTAGAACCTTCAAAACCACTCACACTAAGTTAACTAGGTAAAAAATGCATTTCTAATAAGACTCACTACTAAAATAGAAATATAACATCCATGAGTAGGCAAATACACTCGAACAATGATGGCTGTAAAATAAGAAAACAATATTCCTACAATTTCTCATTACTCAACTGGCTAATTTTTTTGTAAATCATGAATTACCAAAGAGACATTCTTCCTACTCCATAAGTAAAGAAAATCAGAGCAAACTTATACAATGAACCTAATAACATTCAAAGATATATATAAGTACGCCAAGAGCAAGCAACAAGAAAGAAAAAGAGCAAGGGAGGGAAGAAAGGTAAGGAGAAATGTCTACTAGTGAGAAAAAAATGGAGAGAGAAAGAAATAGATCCATCTTTAACTCTATTTTAATCACCACCATAGGAATCGCAGTGTTGGCTACGAAATGCATATAGGCTGAGATGGCCGGTTTAATCAAACAACATCAAAAGCTGCTTACAGATTCCTCATGCTTTCTCAATGCATGCTTTCTAGACCTTTATTAGGATTCATTGATCTAAATGCCGATGACAACAGCCAAAACATCCCAATACATAAGCATCTTTTGGAAAACTTCTATGTTTCAATTGGTAGCCAACATAATGTGCACCAAAAGCAGCAAACTTTACTATTGAGAAAGCGAAATATACAAGTACAATGATATTTTTTTAAGCCCATTTTTTTCTTATAAATGGATAGATAAAATATTACAATAATTCATTTTTTTTATTCAAAGATAAGCACAGGCTTGAATTTTTTGCAAAGTTTATACTCAAATGAACTGTTGTTCCTGTGCTGCCTGCTAAAATAATGATGTTATTCTCAACTATTATAGATTATTCTCATCTTTTATTTCATTTTTTGTGAGTCTTATAGCATTTATAAGAGAGGCCTGAAGAAGTTGAGGGCATAAGTAGAGGAGGAATAAAAGAAAAAAGAGAAGAGAGAGAGAAAAAAGAAGACAATTGATGAAAAAAATGAAGGTCATCGTGAACTTCTGCAGTAAAAGGTAAACACAGTGATGTTCGAGGCAAGTGCAATGGTGTTAGAAGCACAGTGGTATCAAAGGCAAGCCCAACAGTACTAGAAGCAAACATGGTGGCCCCAAAGACGAGCATATTAGTGCCAAAAGATATTATGCAGCAGAAAATAGCAATATGAATAGATTCTCTGAAATTATCTCTTCCCAATCCCTTATATTGTAGTTAGATCCCTTACTAACCTTCTCCATTGGACTTCTTGATGAATAAGAATGTAACTTAACCTTTGAAACTAGCAATTGGAAGGTAACCAAGGGTATTATAACTATATCATGTAGCAACAAAAACATTGCACTCCATATGCCTTTCAACACGAGACAACGGGTGCAGCAATGAATACAAACATTAATTAATCCGCGTGGATTGCAATATAGAACATTTGAATAAAAAGAGATGAGAATTCTACATTCAAATGATGAGTTTACAAAATTTTAAGTTTTATGATTCTGATTATTGTGAGAAATGTGGTCATAAAAAGCAAAGAGAGGCCAATTTTCTGAAGACTGAAAGCGAACCAATTCAACCATGCGCATCCTTTGTGAGAGAACCACTTCTGAGCCTTGCTTAACCATGGTAGAAGCCTCCCATACCCCATTAGAGACCCAAACTGCATGGCACAATCGATTTCAACTTAACTTCGCCCACATAGAACTTGTTCGGGAGTGGAACAAAAGCTAGTTACGTAGAGCCTATTATAAGAATGGATGAACACTTATCAATCCAAACACTTGAGCCCTTGAATAAGGGTCCCTACTAATATATTATAAAATCAAATCTTATTTTCACATCTAATGTTGAACTATTTTCCACACTTAAATGTATCTCAAAGTATTTTTAATACAGGATAGCCACTGCTGCACTACATCATCATTGTCGGAAAAAATTGCTAAGGTCAAGACCAATGTTTCCACTCAAGCCTTGTAATGAGCAAGAAAAGAATGATTAATTGATTTCATTAACACTTGCAGATAATTTTGTTTGGAAGTAAACTAATCATTAAGCATATCTTAACATGAATTTATCTGCAAAATATAGCATTTTCAAAATTCATCTCAACGAGTTCAAGATTAACCATGAGTTCAGAGATTAGGCAATTGACAAAAACAAGTTAATGTCATTAATCATTGCAAAAACAATAAATTATTAACATACTACTAGGCATGCTATATGGAACAAAATATTTACTACAAGAAAGCACAAAAATTTGCAAAAGTTTGATAAAGATGGATTCAAAACAATAACGGTTCTACAGTGGCTACTTACACTAGAACAGGTGTACACAAGCATGGTCATCCAATTCCATTCATCTGGCATACAAGTTAACAAACCATCAGCTGCTTCATGAAGAAAATACAACAAAGGGGGCATCAATTGCATTTCATATTGCCGTGGTGATCCACAGAGATTGCAGGGGGTGGGTTCCTCCAAATCAGTTTTAACCAAAAGCGGCTTGCCACCATAAGAATACCTGTGGAAGTTAAAAGCTATAGGATAGTGAGACATGCTAAATAATGATTTGAGAATTGGTAGGTACTCATTTCATCAATAAAACTTTAAGATTTCATATTTACTTCTAGTTATCGCATAAAGAGAGGAAAGTACCCAAAAAAGAATTTGCATGACCCTAAAGCTCAAAGGATACATTCAAAAAACATTCTAAATTTTCTTTTTTTAAAAGGTTGCAAGTGGGATTTGATCCCAAGACCTTGGCAATAACAACGAGAAGTTTTTAACAGCAACCTATAAGACATTAATATAAGAAAAAGCTTTGTTGGGGCAAGACACCAGTAGAAAATTGCTCAAGGATGAAGGGGTAAGGAAGCTTTTTCTATCATATGCTGAATTCTCACGGAAATTGGAAGATATTATACATTAGATGGTGAGAAGTCTTTGGTTAACATTTTAATTCAGAAATGTGCATTAAATAAATAGAGCAGCATCTCCATAGCATGTGCAAACAAACTATCTAATAAATTAGAAGTAATAACGTTCTAACTAGATAATCAATGCAGGTTCAGTATAAGATACCCTATGAATCCAATTTTAAGATCCACATTTACTGAAATAGAAAAATAAGCTTCGGGTCATTATGCTCAATGCTCAAATATTCCTTTGTATTTTCTTGAAAATTTACTTTTCAAAAGTTTAACATCATCTCCGTCTTCATCATTCGGGTCATCCCAATTTTTTATTGCTAGCTTAATGAATTCTTCTTCTCCAACAACTCTTGTTGAGAGTTGCAAGTGGTGCAAATTCCAATTATGAGTCATTTTTTACAGGTTCAAGCCATAATATTTTTGGTCAACTCCTTTTCTTTTATAGAAATCTATCTTATTTAGAAATCTTCTACTCTCTTTTGTGTGAGCACAAACAAAATTTTTCATTCACCGCATCCAGCATCTCCAAACAACCATGCAATTGCAACAGGAGGAATAGCTTGAGAATCAACAGTTAAAAAATGGGTTCTGCTATTGCAGCACTAGACAATGATTGTGTACGGTAAAAAACAAAAGAATGAATCCAAAGTTCCCTGGTCTGTTCCATTTTAATAAACCTTGTATTCCAATTGATTCAAAAAATAAATTAATATTCCCCAACACCATCATCATATAGCCTTATACGAATGATTTAATGCTGACTTCCTGAATCCTCATTCTACATCCATTATTATTGAGTTATGGTCTATTGGAGTTAAATCTATTTAGTTGAATGGCAAATCTAATTTGATGATGGCACTCCAAAGTTATAACATTTTGTTGTTAAGAGTTTGAGGCTTGCACATTCATCAACCGGATGTGAACACAACTTAAACATGTATACTCAAGTTCATAAAAGAAGAAAAAACTATCTGATGATCTTAAGAATGAATTCATTGGTGCACATCATGTCAATAAAAAGCTTCATGAAAGAAATCTATAAAAAGCGATTAAAGGAAGATGGGGATCTTCTATTATATGAAGATATTGTCATCAGATGATAAGTAATTTTATAGATGATGACAATGAGGTCACGCCATCTAAGTTACAATAATAAGTTATGAATGTTGATTTCTTTAATTAAGCAAGAACAAAGCTAGCAAATCAATCATAAGGCAAAAATCGATAAAAAGAAAAGGGATTCATAAAAAATTTAGTATTTGAAGTTGTTTTATACTACATCTAATATTATGGATTTTTATTGATCATTACTGATTAGAGAAGATTGAGATTGAAGAAGAGGTTACAATAAAAGACTGAATGATAGAAATCTAAAAAACAAGAGTTTAAAGAATGATGAGAATCTTCCATTATATGAAGATAAATCATCAGACGAGAAGTGATTTTGTATTTGATGACATTAAGGTCACGCCATCTAAGTTACAATAAAAATGTCTGAATGTTGATTTCTTTAATAAATACAAGAACAAAACTAGTAAATCAATCATAAGGCAACAATGGATAAAAAGAAAAGGTATCCATAAAAAATTTAATATTTGAAGTTCTTTTAAAATTTAATTAATATTATGGATTTCTTATTGACTACTGATTATAGAAGAAAAAGATGATTGAGATAGAAGAGGAGGATGAATAATCAAAAAGCTTGGACTAAATTGAAGAAGTGGGGGAGAAAGCTATTCATTTTGATCNTTTAATTAATATTATGGATTTCTTATTGACTACTGATTATAGAAGAAAAAGATGATTGAGATAGAAGAAGAGGAGGAATAATAAAAAAACTTGGACTAAATTGAAGAAGCGAGGGAGAAAGCTATTCATTTTGATTATGTGATACTGGAGAACCCAAACAATAATGGAATTATAAATTTTATTACTGAAATTAAATAGGGTTACAACAAACACATATGACAAGGAAATAAAAACAAAACACACAACACATAGACTTAAACTAGAGCTAGGGTGAAGGTGGTTGGGTAGCAGAAAAGAAGGGATGAGTGCGATTAAGGGAACAAAAGAAGGTTTGGTAGCTGGATGGGGCAGTTGCGAGGTTTGATGGATGAGTTGGTGGAAGTTACGAAAAGGAAGGGGAAGGATTGGTTGGAGGAAGGCTGGCTGTGAGTGAGCAGTAGCACAGGGTGAAGGAGGAGTGGGTGAAATTCAGGGAAGGACTGGTTGAAGGTCATGACATGGAGAAACGAAAAGCTGGTGGAAGGTAGAGAGTGGTCTAGAGTGTGGCAGCAAGCTGGGACAGGGTGCCTTGAGAAGGCTGCTGACATGGAAGAGTATGGCAGGGTAGAGGGAAGGGATTGTGGGGAGGCTTGAAGGTTAGGGGTGACTGTAGAAAACAGCTAACTACTGTTTTATAGAAATAAGACGAGGCAGGAGGCTGCGACAGTGAGAGGAGGGTTTCGAAAGATGGGGAAAGTCCCGAAGGAGAGCGAAGTGAGGATAAATATCGACGCGGAATCGAGCTACAGTCAAAGCACCACTTAAATCCATGGAGAAGGTCATCACCTTGGATGAGTTGCAGGCAGAATACCTTCTCGCCTTCAGATACAACCCTAGAACATGGAANAGAGCGAAGTGAGGATAAATATCCACGCGGAATCGAGCTACAGTCAAAGCACCACTCAAATCCATGGAGAAGTCATCACCTCGGATGAGTTGCAGGCAGAATACCTTCTTGCCTTCAGATACAACCCTAGAACATGGATACCTGGACGTCGGCAGCTGTCTTGACATAAACATCAAACAAAACTAACCCCAGACAACTACAAAAACAAATAAATAGACCTAGGATAACTAGGAGTGGGTCTCACTCCAATTGGTTGGCAAATCCAATGATAAAAAGAGTCTTCCGTCTCTCGAGTTCTGAACCAAACCAAGCCAGAGACAGGTCCCTCCCGCTGCAGTGCGGGAGACCTACGCCTGCATCGGTATTACTCACATGAAGACCCCTAAGAGATGAGAGACATGAGTAGGGGTGTAAACGAGCCGAACACGAGCGAGCCCAAGCTCAGCTCGTGTCTGGCTTGTTTATATTTTGAGCTCAAAAAGTGTGTTCANACTAACCCCAGACAACTACAAAAACAAATAAATAGACCTAGGATAACTAGGAGTGGGTCTCACTCCAATTGGGTGGCAAATCCAATGAAAAAAAGAGTCTTCTGTCTCTCGAGTTCTGAACCAAACCAGGCCAGAGATAGGTCTCTCCCGCTGCAGTGCGGGAGACCTAGGCCTGCATCATTATTACTCACATGAGTAGGGGTGTAAACGAGCCGAACACGAGCGAGCTTAGGCTCAGCTCGTGTTCTGTTCGTTTATATTTCGAGCTCAAAAAGTATGTTCGGGTTCGGCTCGTTTGCTTAGCGAGCCGAACACGAGCCATTCACGAAGAAAGAGTCGTTTTAACAACCCTAATCACGTAGCTATAAGATGTTAAGGATTAGGGCAAGATTTAAAATATATTGTTTATATTAAAACATCATTTGAATCTAATTTAATCAATTTTTATTTTTTTTAATTAATACTTTTAATTGATTATAAATCTTTGTAGTCTTGCAGTCAATTAAATTTTTTAAAAATACTACTCATTAAAGATAGATAGATAGATATATATATATATATATATATATATATATATATATATGTGTGTGTGTGTGTATATATCTATGTATGTATGTATGTATCTATCTATCTATCTATCTAATATATATATATGTATATATCTATGTATGTATGTATCTATCTATCTATCTATATATAATGTATGTATCTATGTATGTATGTATCTATGTATGTATGTATCTATATATAAATATGTATGTATCTATATATAAATATGTATGTATGTATGTATATGTATTTTTTTTTATTGAAATTGAAAATGTACATAAAGGTTGTATGAGAGGACCCAATAAAAGCGTCCTACTCATACGATGCACAGACACTAGCATCCTAAAAAAGATAAGACATAGATAAAATTCTAAAATTCAAAACTCGCAGAAAATAAGTTGCTAGGGACGAGCCAGCTTGGTCTTGCCTCTGCCTCTGGTTCTAGGAGCGGAGTCAGCTAACGAATTGCTGAGTGTTGTGTCATTACCCGAAGTTACTAAAGTATCATCCATTAAGTTCCCAAGCTGAGGTGTGCCTCCATTCTTATTTTTCTTCCTAGATATGTATATCTGTCATTCCTCATCCGAAGACTGGTTCATCTGATCAGTATGGTCAACAGATTATCGGGCATGTAGAAGAGGATAAGCCCCCAACTCCTGACTAACAGTAACAAAATTCTCATTCTGAAGAGATGATAAACATGTCTCCTCAGCACCTGATGCTTCCTGAGGATGTGGAGCTGCGATACTATCCTGATTATCGGACCAAAAAATATTCTTTGGAGATAAGGATCCTGCAGTATTGTTTTCAACAGTGATAAAGACTGTAGGATGCCCAAGTTAACCATCTGCCAATACATCAATTGGAAGAACATAAACAGTATTGTCTCTGGTAGTGGGAGGGAGAGGTGGCATCGTGTCAACCAGTGTTTCAATAGTCTGTGGAATGCACTCGGGAGTGGAAGAGGGACAGGTATGAAGTGGGGCAGATCCAGTAGTATTTTTACTTGGAGGTTCTAGATTCGGATGCAACTGATAACATTGAGAAAGAGTGTCCAAACATACGACAGTGGGTGTAATAAAGAGGTATCTGTTCAAGTTCTGTTTACTGTCAAAATCGCTGATGTTGTGTGTCAATCCATCTCTCCCAAAAAAGGTGAAGTTAATCCCGTTCTATCAAAATTCTAACTTCAGAAGGCCGAGTCAAATTCACTGTAGGCGTATCAGTTTTAAAAGGTTTACCGTATACCATCGCTAAAGCAAAGAAGAGCTCTTGATCGTAAATGTGAACCTTCAAACCTCGGAAGCACAGTCAAGCAGGAATAATTGGAGGTTCAGTACGAGGGTCAAAATCCATCCATTTTAAAATCTTTATCACCTGGTTGTCTATTCGAATGAGTCTTCTCGCAAACAAATGGGCGCAGTCTTCATCAATTGATAATTGAATGAGAATGTGCCAACCCTCCAATTTACCAATCTTCCAACCCCTTTCAGCTTTATTTACTCAAAATCATTTTGAATTAGCTCAAGTTTAGGGTTTTAATAAATAAACTTACCTACTAAGAACAGTCGGCAAGGCGCGGCTAGAGTGGAGATGTCGGCCTCTGTGAGAAAGATTGCAGGTTTGTCGTTTTTACGGGATGTTTTTTGAGAAATCTGGTTTCAAAGCCAAGAGTGAACGTATCGTGGTAACATAGCGAAAACATATTCGAAAGAGGAGCGGGAGCGGGCTTATCATCGGCGAGAGCGACGGCGTAGGAAAGAACCCCTGAGGTCATCACCTTGGTCGGTGTCAGTCACTCTGTGAGAAAATGTCACAAAAGAGGGGCTAGAACGGCAGACGAGAACGCAATTGCGACTTTGCGAGCAGAGCAGCAGCTCTGCCGCCCGACCGAGACGACACGAGGACTGCGAAGGAGGCGTCGTGGACAGATAAGGATGTCGTCAGGAAAGAAATGCAAAAACTCGAGCCTGCCTCGTCTTCTGGAAAGACAACGTCGACGAAGATGAAGCAGGGAGATAGAAACGCGAGAGAGATTCGTGTAGCAGGTGGGAGATTCGCGTAGCTGAAAGCTAAGGTTCGCCATGAGGCGAAACCCTAGCAGAGGGGGCCGACGACATCCGTATATATTTAGAAAATATTGTATGTATGTATGTATGTACATACAGACATATATATATATATATATATATATATAATTTATTAGTAGTATTTCGAGACAAAACGAGCTGAACATGAACGAACAAATTTTCGTTTGTGTTGTTTGTGTTCGGCTCTTTAACTTAGCGAACAAACCGAACACGAGCTTCTTAATGAGCGAAACACGAGTTGTTTGCGAACAACGAGCCTTTTTGGCAGCCCTAAACATGAGAGCTTTTAATTATTTATTATATGTTTATTTGGATCTATGAATATTTTTATGTTGGACAATAGGTATAAGAGAAATTTATTATGCTAAGTTTATCTTATGTCATGCATTGCTTTTATATTTTATATTACTTTCAGTTCATAACNCTAAACATGAGAGCTTTTAATTATTTATTATATGTTTATTTGGATCTATGAATATTTTTATGTTGGACAATAATTATAAGAGAAATTTATTATGCTAAGTTTATCTTATGTCATGCATTGCTTTTATATTTTATGTTACTTTCAGTTCATAACTTAAGTTAGTTCGATTAATTTATGTTTACAATCTAATTACACTTGTATTTTATGCAATTTATTACATGTTACTTCACGGCTTATACAATTTGTTATTTGTTATCGGCATAATTTGCAACTATTCTATGTTAGGATGTTAATAATTCTTTCGCTAATATATTAAATTTTACATTTATTTTGCCTCTACGTGAATTTATAATTGTGATGCTTACGTCCCAGAACTTCTCAGAGCTTACGCCTAGCCTAATTGACAAAAATGTCTTGATAACCAATTGCACAATTTTAACATTAATTGCATTTATTTATTCTTTGTTACAATTCCATGCATATCTACTCAGTAGACCCTTGCAGAANACTTCACGGCTTATACAATTTGTTATTTGTTATCGGCATAATTTGCAACTATTCTATGTTAGGACGTTAATATATTAAATTTTACATTTATTTTGCCTCTATGTGAATTTATAATTGTGATGCTTACGTCCCAGAACTTCTCAGAGCTTACGCCCTAGCCTAATTGACAAAAATGTCTTGATAACCAATTGCACAATTTTAACATTATTTGCATTTATTTATTCTTTGTTACTATTCCATGCTTATCTACTCAGTAGACCCATGCAGAACTTCTTGCAAGTTTATCATATGAGCCTTCTTGCAAGTTGCCAATGTTATGTGTATAGAAATTTTAGAAGTTATCAACTTTGACAGTTTGACTAATAAATTTAATGCATATAAATAGTTTTTGAGGCATGCAACCAATAATTTTCTATCTGCTCCATTAAATTTTAAATTTCTTCAAACTTTTCAGCTAGTTGGACGATAAATTATTCAAGTGATGCAAATATTAGTACCAATTTATGGTGGAAGTCAATGTTCTCTCCTAACTCATTGGATAAGCTATTCATGCCTAACACAAGTATCACCAACAACAACAGCAAAAACTTAAGTATACTATATCCCAGAACAATATTAACATTAATCCAATACCATCCAAAAGTATCTTCCGATATTCAAGTTTTGCAGATTTTCCAGCAGAAGAAGAGTATAAAAACTAAATTCATTAGACATTGCAGATTTACAATGGAGTGAGCATGAAATGTTAAAAGCGGGCAAATGGCAGATATAAAAGCACCTAAAACATTGCTCCGGATATGCATCCATCCGTTTCTTGAACTTCAAAAAAGTTCTATCAGCACCCAAAGCCTTATCATATTCATATCCCTCTCCTTCCCAAACTTCATCATCTTTATCATGATTAGCATCATCTTCTTGTTTAACGGAAAGTTTGGCATAATTGGCACAAACAGCAGCAACTTCACCAACAGATCGATCTTCCTGAGGATATACATAAAAGCAAGGAACCACTGCAACCAAGATGAAACACAAACAAATTACTTTCTCTCTCATATCTAAACTATCAAAAAAGTCCTATCACACCTGGTATGCTTGAGTTTATGCCATTTAGTGTTGACTCAGATCTCATACTCTTCTTATTAGATCCTAAAATCAAGGAGCCATTTGGTTTCTTGGACTGAGAAGCTTGTGAGGAAGCTTCAGAAAGTTCCCGAGCCAATTCATCAAAGTATAAATCATCATATTCCTCCTCAACACTTTCTTTATCGCCACTCACCAAGTTATTCTCAACACTTCCATAGTTACCCCTAACTATGTTTTTATCATCCCCATTGCAGTTTGTAGAAGGTTTGGAATCTTCACAGATGCCATTGAGAGTCTTCTCGCTATTGCACTTCTGCACGCGAAGTGCTCTCCAGCTGCAAACTTTACTTGATTAAAACCATGAAATAATAAAGTATACAAATGAAAAAAATACAGTAAACGATATCGCTTCTTTAGAACAAACCATTTAGGGCTACTCCCGCATTTTTTCGTCAAACAGCCAAAAACATAGATGACTCTTTCGTCAACATTCAATTTTGGCAATTTAATAGGAGCATATACCTGAAATTTTACAGAACAAAAACACCAAAAAACAAAGT
>JXCR01009136.1:21565-64728 GCA_002079205.1 Phalaenopsis hybrid cultivar | reverse complement strand
CGGTAATAAACAATTCCCTTTGAACCAGCAAATTCCTTCACTCGAGATACAAAACTAAAAGGAAATTTTGACACGAATATTTGTGAAGCGTTCAGAATCATTCCTCTGTTACTTATTGCATCAAAATGATAAAGCTAGGTCATATTGAATAAATAAATCGTCAAAATTGTAAAGATTGTAGAGTCATTCCAGGAAAAATTTTAAGTATTCAATATCAATTATCAGTTTTTACTTTTGAGATCAAGTAAGATGAAAAATATAATAAAATATTATTATAAAATTATATGGGGACAATTAAAAAAATAAAGAAACCTATTTTAATATTAAGATTTAGGATATTCATGAAGAAGTTAATTCCATGTGGGATAATATAATGACTATTAAGTAGTTGCAAAAGATGTATTTGGAGAATAAAAAAATTAAAAAAAACTTTTATAAATAAAAATAATTGATGGTGGAATAATAATATAAAAAGAAAGATAAAATATATGAAGTTTTGTTATAGAAATTGGTTTAAAAGTAAGAGCATAAAAAATTGAAACAAATATAAGACGGCTCGTAAGAAGCCNACTCCTAAGGCTAGATTTGGGGTTCATGGGAGTAGGAGACTAAGACCTCACTAAAAACGAGGTCAACAGTGGGATAATATAACGACTATTAAGTAGTTGCAAAAGATGTATTTGGAGAATAAAAAAATTTAAAAAAACTTTTATAAATAAAAATAATTGGTGGTGGAATAATAATATAAAAAGAAAGATAAAATATATGAAGTTTTGTTATAAAAATTGGTTTAAAAGTAAGAGCTTAAAAAATTCTGCACCATAAAACTTNGGTGGAATAATAATATAAAAAGAAAGATAAAATATATGAAGTTTTGTTATAAAAATTGGTTTAAAAGTAAGAACTTAAAAAATTGAAACAAATATAAGACGGCTCGTAAGAAGCTTAAGAAAGTAGTATGTGATTCTAAAAATTCCATTTTTAGTGACCTTTATTAAAAATTAGATATTAAAGAGGGTGAAAGATATATGTATAAATTTGCCAAATAAATAGGCAAGAAAGTGAAAAAATTAGTTCAAATAAAATGTATTAAAAATGAAAATCAAAAATTTATTTTCTTAAATAAAAATATTCAAGATAAGTGAGTGAGATATTTTGATAAGATATTTAATGAAGATTTTGAAAATACGATCAACTTTAGTGATCTTAAAATAATTAATAATAATAAATTCTTTTATTTTTATTGTCGCATTAGTAAAACAGAAGTTGGGGAGACTTTAAGGAAAATAGAGTGTGGAAAACCAATAGAACCTCATGGTATCCCATTAGAAGGGTAAAAACGTTTAGAGGATTTAGGAATTTATTTGTGTACTAAACTTTTGAATATTAGTTTAAAAACTAAAATGATGCTTGAGGAACAGAGAGAGTACTTTGCCATCTATTTTTTAGAATAAAAGAGACGCACAAGAGTGTGCAAATTATAGAGGAACTAAGTTAATGTGTCATACATTAAAATTATGAGAGAGTAATTGAACATAGGTTAAAACAAGTTACAAAGATTTCTCAAAATCAGTTTAAATTTATGTCACGCAAGTCTACTATGGAAAATATACATTTATTGAGATGTTTGATGGAGAAGTACAGAGAGAGTCAAGAGGATCTACACATGATTTTTGTTAATTTATAAAAGGCTTATGAGAATGTAGTAATACAAGTAATTTGGAGAGTGCTAAAAAAGAAATGTATTGATATAGCTTATATTCAAGTCATTAAAGATATGTATACTCATGTCCGAATAGGAGCATTGAACGAATATTTTTCTATTTCGGTTGAATTCATCAGAGATCATATTTAAGCCCATATCTTGTTGTTTTAGTTATGGATGTTCTTATAAGACATTTACAGGAGGATGTACCTTGGTTTATGCTTTTCGTTGTTGATATTCTCTTGTGGCTAGAGAAAAAATTCAGAAAAAAATTGAATTATGGAGGTCTACTTTAAAGGCAAAAGACTTTCATTTGAGTATACTAAAACTAAATACATTAAATATAATTTTAGTAGTAATAGATCTACGGGCAGGGTTGTAGCAATGGGTAATAAAGTCATTAAAAGGAGTGAACATTTTAGAAATCTCGGGTCTATTGTTCAAAGTGATGGTAATAAAGATGTGGATGTTATTAGTAGAATTCAGGTTGGATGGTAGAAATGGAGGAATGCATCGGGTTTATTGTGTGATAGAAAACTATTGCTTAGATTTAAAGAAAAATTTTTAAGATGGTCGTGAGACTTGCAAAGTTTTATGGTGCAGAATGTTCTCCTATAAAAGAGAAGAATAAAACTATGTTAAATGTTGCTCATATGAGAATGCTTAGGTGGATGGGCAGCTTTACACTTACAGACAAGATGCAAAACGAATATATCATTGGTAGGGTTGGTGTAGCGCTAATGGAAAACAAGATTGAGAGTCTCTTAGATGGTTTGGTCACATAAAAAATCAACCATCTGATGATTCTATTAGGAGAGTAGATGTTTTAGATTTAACTTATGACAAGAAAGGTAGAGGTGGACCTAAAAAGATTTGGGCTGGTTGTATAAAAAATGATCTTAATCTATTAGAACTAAATGAAAATATGACATTCAATAAGAAACAATGGAGAAAAAAGATTCATGTAGCCAACCTCACTTACTGGAATAAAGATTTGTTGTTGTTGTTGTTGTATTATATGAATTAAAGACTAATCCTAATACATATAAATTTTTCATAAAATTTCTTGGAAGCTCCGTAGTACGTCTTGTTGATTTAAATTATGCACGCTTCCTTATCATTGATTATGATAAATTTATTGACCAAAAAATAATAGTGAAGTTATATGTTGTCACAATTTAGAATAATTTGCTACTTGCTCGTTCTTGATTGTAAAATCGGGATGAATGTCAGTGAGAAATGTATCTAACTGAATTGATCGTCTCTGTCATGCCTCACACTTAACTTGAATTGATTACCATTGTGGAGTGTGTTGTAGTTCCACTCATTTGCCATCTAAAACAATGCATATTATTCACAATGCATTAAAATGAAAAACTTCCCATCTGCTATCCTCAAGCAAGTATAATTAATAAGATAAGCTATTCAACGATTTGTCAAATCTTAGGGGCTTCAGGAGTTTACTGTTAATTAGCAAATTTTCTAGACATTTGNAAACTTCTACCTTTTTGTTTCTAATTTTTTTCAAAAATGAATCTATAACGAAAAGTCTTCTTGAGAAACCTCAGAATCCTGTCCACCATCTCCAAATGTTCTTCGTTTGGATTATTCATGTGTAGGATCATAATGCTGACAAAGTATGCAATATCTATCCTAATGTGTGACAAATTAGTTAGTTTTCTATCAATCTTTAATATGCTCCCTTATCCAGAGATATATTTTCTTCTCCCTATTAGACTTCTTGTTGGGATTTATTGGAGTATCATCGGGTTTGCATCCAATCATCTTTGTTTCTTTTAGTGAATATAGGATGTATTTCTTCTGTGATATAACTTATTTCTTGAACCTTGCTACTTTCATACCTAAAAAGTACCTCATGGTTTTTAGGTCCTTAATTTCAAACTTAGTGACAAACACTTTTTTTTTATTGAGAATTTCTCTTTCATCATCATCAGTAAGAATTATATCATTCATATAAACTATTAGTGCAACAATCTTACGTCCTNACCGCACAAAACGCATTTTATTAGATCAGGCCTGAGAAACATTTCGGGGAATGGCCAGTCCTGCGAGATACACAACCGCAATGCAAAACATTGGTGATCAGATTTTGCAGATGAGTAAAATCAAAGAGTTAGATTTCTCTCTTACAGGCAATCCTCCAATCTTTGTAGTGTAGTGATCGGATTTTTCAAGGATATTTTCAGCCCAAGGACCAGGCATCCCTAGAATGACTCCTCCCATCTCCAAACTGGATTCCTATAGGCAAATGCAACGACTTTAAAATGTAACTGAACTCAATCCACTGAAGCTCGGCCCTTCGCTTGAAACAGATTCAGCGAATTTCTTTTCTGTTTCGTTCTAGATCAGAGAATTTGCTCTTGATGGTGGTCAAGTCTTGCCGACGAATCCCCTGTGCCCGCGCCGCCGGTGTTATATGTGTGAATATTATTGCAAAGTTATAAGAAATTGATTTTGAAATTGTTTCAAATATTTTTAGGGCATCCAAAATCTATATGTACACCACCCAATTCATATATATGTTTGAGGTGTACAAAGACCTCTCTAACTCTCAACTCTCTCTCTCTTCCACCCGCCACCCCGAACTCTTGTAAATATCATAGTCAGTCATCCAAAGTAATTTATTGTACCTGAGATTTAACACAAGACAAAAGAGAAATTAAGTTTCAGTTCTTGTTGGCTTGTATTGTTGTCATTTTTAGGGGATGTCTGGTAATGGATTTAGAGTGTGATTTAACTTGTATGTAGGCTAAATCTTTTCATACAGTCATTTTGGACAAAAAAACACATATTTGAAAAATTCGGATTTCAAGGATTTTGGCCGTAAATCTCGGATTTACTAAATCTCGTGAATCGGTGGATTTACGGGACTTACGGGATAGAGTTGTTTGGATTTAACTTGATGTAGTCAGAACAACCCAAACAGTTTTAATAGATTTATCAATTTTATGGGATTTCATTGTCATACAGTTTTTACAATTTAACACATTCAAGATTTAGAAATCCGGATTTACCGGATTCAATAAATTCTTATGTTAAATACTGCCCCTTTTGGTCTTCCCTCTCTTTTCGGATTTCAAACTTACAAAGACCTCTGCAACTCCCATCTTTCTCCTCCTTCTTCCCACTATCCTTCGCGCAGTTTAGCTCCTTTAAATCATGTAATCCTTGTTCCAACTGTATTTACTAAACCTCAAAAATTAAGGCAAGAAGGAAAAAAATTGGGTTTTCAGTTTCTCCTGGATTTTATTGTTTCCATTTTTACTGCTTTGCAGAACTTATATTAAAAATTATTTTAATCATTCCCATAAACTACTTCCAAACAGCTCCTTAATGTATGAAAAATAGTTTGTGTAAACTTGTTCTTTACATTCTCTTCCATGATTTATCATTAGAGGTCATAAGTGCATCATCATTATGTCTTTGTGGGATCAATTTTCCAAAGCAAAAAAGAGGGATTTACATACAAAACCCTCTATGACAATGATGTTGTATGTTTGGATGGTCTGAAAGTTCTCATGAAACCATAGTTGCCACTACCAAGGGTTTTAGGTAAATCTAGGATTTACAAAATGTAAATTTTTTGGAATGTCAATGTTATAGAATGTGCAATGTAGTGGACAAATACTTGCACCTTTATTATACAGCTTTGGAGAGTCAGAGCTAAAAAATTTAATTTACAAAGAAAATTATGACCTAAACATATTTATCTTATCATTCTTTTATCAAAATTAAAGTATGTATAATATTATGTTGCTTTCATTTTTCAAATTGTTTGTTATTTCTTTTAAGCCCAACAAAGAAGAAAAAATGGCCAAACATTATTATTGATTCAGTTCCTTTAGTATTTCAATTCTTATTTAATTGATTACTACAATGAACGAGACAAATTATTTCTTAGTTTATTTAACTATTTCTTTTTTTTTTGTTACAGCGAAATTTTCTTTCATGATTGTTAAAAATGAGTTAGATTCGGTCAACGGGATCAACGAGCAACCAAAACCATCATATTTACTGTCGTTATAATCTACAATATCAGTTATAAAAAGGTTTGCAGATGTCCCTGTAATAAAACAAAAGATAGTTGTAACTGCTTTAAGTGAGCTGATGAAGTTTATCAAACATTAGCTGATACTAACCTTGCAAAAATTTAAAAATTCTTTGTAATATTTGTTGAGGATCAACCAAGCCTAGAATTTTGATGTTGGTTCAAATTGTAGCCATTCCTAATGCTTGTAGTTTTCCTTGAGAGGTTGTTCTTTTGAAGTGAGCATGTAAAACAAGCAATTGATGCTTCTAGAATAAGGCTTGTTGTTGATAAATATTTGTACAAGCATTGAACAAACTGATTTATGAAAGTTGTAATTTTGTGGAGGCATTGAAATATAATATCTTGTTGGAAGTGTTGTTTAATATTTTTTGAGTTGCATAATCATATTACTAATTTTGTTTCAAATGTTAATTCAAAAGGTTAGGAAGGATGCTTATAATTATTTAGGTTGAAGCATTGTTTCTTTTGGTGATTCTTAACTTTGGGCATTTTACTTCTAAAGTAGCTTTTTATTGCTAATGATGATTTATTGGAGCCAATTTAGAAAAGTTCTTTTTAAGGGGTGTTTACATACATTTCACACAATTCTTATATATTTATATATATAACACCTAAACATATAAAATACATCATTTCATGTATAGGAAGGGCAACATTAGGGGTGTAAAAGAGCGGAACATGAGCGAGCCATGCTCAGCTCGTGTTCGGCTCGTTTATATTTCGAGCTCAAAAGATGTGTTTGTGTTCGGCTCGTTTGCTTAACGAGCTGAACACGCGTTGTTTACGAACAAAGAGTCATTTTAACAACCCTAATCATATAGTCATAAGACAATAAGGGTTTGAGCAAGATTTAAAAATTATTATTTATATTAAAACATCATTTGAATCTAATTTAATAATTTTTATTCTAATTTCTTAATCAATATTTTAATTGGTTATAAATCTTTGTAGCATTGTAGTCAATTAGATTTATTTTTAAATACTACTTTATATATTTATAATAACGAGCCGAACACGAACGAACACATCTTAGTTCGTGTTCGGCTTATTAACTTATTGAACGAAATTAACAAGCCGAACACGAGCTTCTTAACTAGTCGAACATGAGTTGTTCGCGAACAAGGAGCCGTTTTGACAGCCCCAAGCAACATGTATGTAAAAATAAATACATATTTGGCTTGAACCGAATTTTCACATATACCCTCAGACTAGCTTGTTTAAAATTTTTAATGACCATATTTGATTTGTATTTGAATTGTTTATATTAACTTAATAAGGTTAAAATTCGAATGAGTACTTGATTTTTCATGTAAAAAGAAATATTTGCTTTATACTTGATTTTTTCATAAAAAGCTAGTAAACAAGCTAAAAATCTGATTGCGTATTTAATATTTTATATGAAGTTATTAACAAATAATTTTATAAATATGATTTGAATAAATTTCAAATTAATATCTAACTAGTTTATACCAAATAATACAAATAATATATAAGTTGTAAGTGAGCTTTCATACAATGAGATAATATAAATAAGTACTAACAAACTAGTTCATTGAAATAAAAAAAAAGAAATTATATTAAATCTTTATGCATATTTATATAAAATTATTATATTTTACTATTAAAAATGTAATTAAATAAGTTATAATTAAATAATTTTCCTAAATTATATATCATATAAAAATGGACCATTTAACAACTTGCTGATCGGTTGAGTTTGTTCGTCAACATCAATAAACGAATTTGACTATTTTCAAATTTGGTTCATTTAACCATCGAGTTTTACAAAAATATTCGAAGTTTTTTATTTACTAATTTAAAGAAAGATGGCTCAGTATTAATCGAGTCGGTTCGAGTTGTTCAACGAGTATATTGGTTCATTTATAGCCCTACGAGTGAGACTTTGGATCTACCTTTTAGGAATTTTTTTGTTATTGTTCTTGCTTTTAATTTACTTAGTTACTACTCTGTGAATTAAATGTTGTCTTCTGTGAAATTTCTTGTGCATTTGTATTGTGTATATTTTTTATGTTGTATAAGTAACCAATGATCGTTAATCATCCTAAATTAAATTTGTAGGCGTATTACATTCATACCACGTAATTCTTATGTATTTACATATCTAACCCTTAAACTTTCACGTTTTACATCATACCACTCAAATCTTTAATATCACATCAAAGACACCACTATTTTAACTTTTAAAATGTGAAATACAGCTTCTCATGCGTAGTATGTAACAATTGAAGTTTAGGTGCTCAAAATGTGAATACATAAAATTTGAGTGGCATAAATGTAAATCTTCAAAAATTTTATTAGAAATAGTAGAATCTTTGTTATGTCCCAAAATTATTTTCATAGCTTGCAGACATTTATTTTCATGAAAATATGAGACAGACTTCCATCCTTTGAAAATGCCCATATATTTCCAATGTGTACACGATGATTAGAAGAAATGAATAATTGGATGTAAAATAGGAGACAATTTTGCGTATATAAAATGTAGGTAGATTACAGGGATGGTATTAGAGAGTTATATCCGCGTTATACCCCCTGTAACCTACAAATATATGAAAACAGAAGCGGGAAACTTATTAAAAAGTACAAGTAGGTTACATGAAAGTTACAGGAAAGTTACATGGGGTACAACACGAATATAACCCCCCAATACCCTCCATGACGTACGCAGCGCCACGTACGTCTTACGTACGCAAACTTTTCTTGTAAAATAGGCTTGTTTGATGCTATGTTTAGAAATTGAACAACACTCTTTGGATTTGGAAACTGATGGTAGATAAAAGAGAAATTTGTTATTTATTAAACTTTCTTTATAAAGCTTTATGATTCACAAGGAATTTTATTTTACCATTTTACCCTCAAATTGAGAAACCAATGTTTTATAATGGTTTTGGAATATGAGATTTATACACATACCACTCAATTCTTATCTACATGTACAAAACCTAAACTTCAATTTTACATATATTTCATTTTATCTTACATTTGAAAGTTAAAATAGTAATATTTTGACGTAATTTAATAGATTTGGGTGGTGTAATTGCAAAAAGCAAAGTGGCATTTATGCATGTAAATCCCCCAAAATTTAATTTATAATATATTTATAATTAATAGATTTTTAGTCAAGCTTCCTAGAGAGGGAAAAATAAGGTTTTTTTCCAATATTTTCCATGTTAAATAAGGGTTTATGGTATCAAAAATTTAAAATAAAATCAACCATCATGAAAATCACAAGCAAAAGAGCAACAATATATTTTCTAAAGCTTGGAAAATTAATAAAATTAAATTAAATTCCATATTTCATTAAGCTTTTCTATGCTGAAAGTGTTTAAGAAATTTGTTGGGCAGACAAATTTACCCTCAGGCTATGCACAGCTTCACCTCTGCAGCTGAAGACCCAAATATTGCAGATTAATTTATGGATTAAGTTTTTTGGGTATTTGTGTAAATAAATTGATCACCTTTCTATGCAAAAATCCTTCTTATGGTCCTTGCCACCATCCTAGACACCAACCTTGTAGCCAAATCAGCAGGCAGGCGAATCAGTTCCTGTTGAGACTCCAATGGAAGCTGCCATATTTGAAAATAAAAACTCCATTAAATTACCCAAAATTATATGTTTATATATTTAATGTGTATGATTAAAAGGGAAACNAACCTTGTAGCCAAATCAGCAGGCAGGCGAATCAGTTCCTGTTGAGACTCCAATGGAAGCTGCCATATTAGAGAATAAAAACTCCATTAAAGTACCCAAAATTATATGTTTATATATTTGATGTGTATGATTAAAAGGGAAAATTTTGGGTGAGTATATCCAGACCTAAATGGGTTTTGCAATTCTCCGATTTGTTTTTGCAATAATGCAAAATATGAATAATCAATTAANAACCTTGTAGCCAAATCAGCAGGCAGGCGAATCAGTTCCTGTTGAGACTCCAATGGAAGCTGCCATATTAGAAAATAAGAACTCCATTAAATCACCCAAAATTATATGTTTATATATTTACTGTGTATGATTAAAAGGGAAAATTTTGGGTTTTGCAATTCTCTGATTTGTTTTGCACACATTTCAAAGCAAGCTCAAAGATTTAAGAACCTATTATGATCAAATTTTGATTAGTATATTCTTAAATGTTTATGTTGGAAGAAAGAAAGGCATGATAGTGTGCAGCATCACTTGGCATGGTGACTGGGTGCTGCTTTGTCTTCAATCACAAGGCCGTGTGTTCAAGGCCTAACATATTTGAGTCTATGTGTGAGTTTAAACATAATAAAAATAAGAGGTATTTACATACATACCACCCAATTTCTGTGTGTTTACATATCTAGCACCTGAAATTTATTTATTTTTTATATTTATATCGCCCATGTCTTTCATAACACATCAAAAATACCGCCATTTTAACTCTTAAAAAGTGGAATACAACTTGTCATGCGTAGGTAAGGTGGCATGTATGCAAAAATTGAAGTTTAGGTGTTCGATGTATAAAGATGAAACAATTGACTCGTATGCATGTAAATTTTCGAAAAATAAAAGGACATGCTAGTGATAGTGCATTTGCATATAGATGCAAGTGCCTAAAATAGAGGGACTGGCATGCAGTTTTAAACATTAGGAAGATTTACATACATATGCTCAATTCATATGTATTTACATCTAACACCCAAACTTCAATTTTTATATGCATGACCAACTTACCTATGCATAAAAAGGTGCATTTCACATTTTATAATTTAAAATGGTGGTATTTTTGTTGTGAATTGAAAGATTCGGGTGGTGTAAATGTAAAAAGTGAAGTTTAGGTGTTAGATATGTAAGAAAATAAGAACTGGGTAGTATGTATGTAAATGCCTTTAAATAATATGGAAGGTGTCTCATTAAATGAATTAAAACGCATTTTTTCCCATTACCTCTGGGATGATTGAAAAAATAGGCAAGAAGCCTTGCACAGAAGTCATTTGATAAAGAACCATGGAGAGCTCTTCCCTGTCCATTTTTGTATCGTTTTCAACATTAGTATCTCTTGATTCCTGAAATAAGCATTCACATGTTAAAATCACAAAGCTTACATGAAAAGAAAGCTCATAAGCTTTAAAAAAGCATAGAATAACTGCTTAAGAAAAAAAAAAGGGTGAGTGATTGTTAAAAGTAGCCCCAAACAGCCCCTAAATAAATGATTTCCATGTAACATCAATTTGGATGGGTCACTCTACCAAACTAACTAGTATCTTATTCAGATGAGCACAAAACATCATGTGAATATCAAGCAGAAAGCAACAAGGACAGGACACTACGTCTAGAACTATATTCTAAAGCTTCAGTGCGGTGATAAACAATTCCCTTTGAACCAGCAAATTCCTTCACTCGAGATACAAAACTAACAGAAAATTTTGACACGAATATTTGTGAAATGTTCAGAATCATTCCTCTGTTACTTATTGCATCAAAATGATAAAGCTAGGTCATATCGAATAAAGAAATCGTCGAAATTGTAAAGATTGTAGAGTCATTCCAAGAAAAATTTTAAGCATTCAATATCGATTATCAGTTTTAATTTTGAGATCAAAGGTTGTAAGATGAAAAATATAATAAAAGATTGTTATAAAATTATATGGGGGCATTTAAGAAAATAAAGAAACCTATTTTATTAGTAATATTAAGATTCAGGATATTCATGAAGAAGTTAATTCCATTTGCGACTATTAAGTAGTTGCAAAAGATGTATTTGGAGAATAAAAATTTTTTTTTAAAAAACTTTTATAAATAAAAATAATTGGTAGCGGAATAATTATATAAAAAGAAAGATAAAATATAAGAAGTATTGTTATAAAAATTGGTTTAAAAGTAAGAAATTAAAAATTTGAAAGAAAATATAAGACGGCTCGTAAGAAGCGTAAGAAAGTAATATGTGATTCTAAAAATTTCGTTTTTAGTGACCGTTATTAAAAATTAGATATTAAAAAGGGTGAAAGATATGTGTATAAAGAAAGTGAAAAAAATAGTTCAAATAAAATGTATTAAAAATGAAAATCAAAAACAAATTTTCTTAAATAAAAATATTCAAGATAGGTGAGTGAGATATTTTGATAAGATATTTAATGAAGATTTTGAAAATACGATCAACTTTAGTGATCTTAAAATAATTAATAATAATAAATTCTTTTATTTTTATTGTCGCATTAGTAAAACAGAAGTTGGGGAGACTTTNATATTCAAGATAAGTGAGTGAGATATTTTGATAAGATATTTAATGAAGATTTTGAAAATACGATCAACTTTATTGATCTTAAAATAATTAATAATAATAAATTCTTTTATTTTTATTGTCGCATTAGTGAAACAGAAGTTGGGGAGACTTCAAGGAAAATAGAGTGTGGAAAACCAATAGAACCTCATGGTATCCCATTAGAAGGGTAAAAACGTTTAGAGGATTTAGGAATTTATTTGTGTACTAAACTTTTGAATATTAGTTTAAAAACTAAAATGATGCTTGAGGAACAGAGAGAGTACTTTGCCATCTATTTTTTAGAATAAAAGAGACNCGATCAACTTTAGTGATCTTAAAATAATTAATAATAATAAATTCTTTTATTTTTATTGTCGCATTAGTAAAAGAGAAGTTGGGGAGACTTTAAGGAAAATAGAGTGTGAAAAACCAATAGAACCTCATGGTATCCCATTAGAAGGGTAAAAACGTTTAGCGGATTTAGGAATTTATTGGTGTACTAAACTTTTTAATATTAGTTTAAAAACTAAAATGATGCTTGAGGAACGGAGAGAGTACTTTGCCATCTATTTTTTAGAATAAAAGAGATGCACAAGAGTGTGCAAATTATAGAGGAACTAAGTTAATGTGTCATACATTAAAATTATGAGAGAGTAATTGAACATAGGTTAAAACAAGTTACAAAGATTTCTCAAAATCAGTTTAAATTTATGTCAGGCAAGTTTACTATGGAAGATATACATTTATTGAGATGTTTGATGGAGAAGTACAGAGAGAGTCAGGAGGATCTACACATGATTTTTGTTAATTTATAAAAGGCTTATGATAATGTAGTAATAGAAGTACTTTGGAGAGTGCTAAAAAAGAAATGTATTGATATAGCTTATATTCAAGTCATTAAAGATACGTATACTAGAGTTATTACTTGTGTCCGAATAGGAGCATTGACCAAATATTTTTCTATTTCGGTTGAATTCATCAGAGATCATATTTAAGCCCATATCTTTTTGTTTTAGTTATGGATGTTCTTATGGGACATTTACAAGAGGATGTACCTTGGTTTATGCTTTTCATTGTTGATATTCTCTTGTGGATAAGGCTAGAGAAAAAATTCAGAAAAAACTTGAATTATGGAGGTCCGTTGTACGTCTTGATGATTTAACTTATGCACGCTTCCTTATCATTGATTATGATAAATTTATTGACCAAAAAATAATAGTGTAGTTATATGTTGTCGCAATTTAGATAGAATAATTTGCTACTTGCTCGTTCTTGATTGTAAAATCGGGATGAATGTCAGTGAGAAATGTATCTAACTGAATTGATCGTCTCTGTCATGCCTCACACTTAACTTGAATTGATTATCATTGTGGAGTGTGTTGTAGTTCCACTCATTTGCCATCTAAACCATTCTTAAGTGAGAACCTACAATGCATATTATTCACAATGCATTAAAATGAAAAACTTCCCATCTGCTATCCTCAAGCAAGTATAATTAATAAGATAAGCTATTCAACGATTTGTCAAATCTTAGGGGCTTCAGGAGTTTACTGTTAATTAGCAAATTATCAAGAAATTTGAAAAAGAAAACCTGCAAACAGTTTTTATTCTACAAATCTGATGCAATTTCTCAAGAAATCTGCAATGATCATTCAAAACAAACCAAAAACAAATTTTGCTTACTGCGTCAGCATAATCTTGTTTCTGAAGCCTGGATAGAAGTAAGATAAGACGACTTAAAGTCCTCAAGTTTGTACGATCTTCAGCAGCCATTGAGACTGAGGACATTTGAACTGTAAACGGTATTATTGATGCAGAGGATGATGAAACATATTCCAAAGTCGCCAAGCCTAGTGCATCTAATCCCTGCATTTTCAATATAACAAATTACCAGCAGTGATTTTCAAAACCTAAAGAACTGAAAATACTGCTAAAAACTAACAATAACAACAACGACGACAGAAATATGCTACTCTTCCCATGCCAAACTATGCATGATCGCAGCTGTTCTTGTAGTAGTAAGAAAGCAGTCCAAATATATTCATCATTGCAACCTTAAAAGATATTTAGTATTTCAAAGAGACAAGATGACACGGGGGAGCACTGGCAATGGCATGGGGGTGCCAGTCCAACACGGATGCCGCAAATGCCGCACACATCCGGTTCGGTTCAGGTGGAATTGTGATCGGGCATACCTCCTTAGTACTTGATTCCCTCCTATTTGGAGCAAAGACCACTCCTCTTTACCCTAAGACTATTTATATGTTATTTTCTGTGTTTTAAGTCAATTTTTAGCTCAAATTGCTGTCAAGACAGCTGTCGTCATCTGATGTTCCCCTCTAGGGCTGTATTCGAAGGCGATAAGATGTTCCGTCCGTAACTTGTCTGAGGTGGTAATCTTCTCCAAGGATTTGAATGATGCTCCGATAGTAGCACGATCCCGCGGAGATATTTATCCCATTCAACTCTTCTGCAACCTCTTTCCAACCACCCCCCTCACTGCCACAACCCTCGGACAGCCCTCCCTTCGCTGTCCCCGCAGCCCAACACCCTTTCCTTCGCCGTCGCCATCACCGTATTTGCTGCAGCCACTTTGCAAACGCCTCCCTCATTGTTTTCTTGCAACCACCTATCACCTAGCTCCCTCCCAACTTGCTGCCATCTCTCACCGTCGCTATCCAACACCCAACCAACCCCTCTCCTGCCACCTCTCTGTTGTCCCATCCTCACTGAATCTCTTTCCCTGCATCCTAGCTGCTGTTCCAGCCTTGCCAAGCCAGTTCCCTGTCACCTGATCACTGCCCCAGCCCTGTACAACCTCCACACCGCAGTCCACAGCCCCCAACCTTTCCCCTACAGCCGACCACACTTCCTGTCCCTTCCCAGTCGCACCCACTGCTAACTCACAACCACTTTCACCGCTCACCAGTCTTGAAAAATGTTTTAATTGAGTTTATTTGTGTTATGTGTTTATTTTTGTATTTCTTTTTCGTTGTGATCTTGTATCTGCTTATTTACTTTGAGCAGTAATATTTGTTTTTTCGTTGTGGCTTGGGTTAACTTTGGTATCACACGGTAAGAGATCGATGAAAAGACCACATACTGAAGTCCTTAGTGCTGATTTCATTAATCACAACATTCGGAATTAGGAAAATTGGTATACATTAGTCAAAGAATATGTTTTATCGATTATTTCCATCAGTGATTTTTTACATTTAAGCCCTTCTTATTGGAACTGTTGACAGTTGGGACCTTTTGGAAGGGATATCATAAAGTTGGAACCAAAGCAGTAGATACTCGAAAACATGAGCTTACAATATACATCAAATGTCACCTGGGAAAATAAATACAATTTAACATAAGAAAATGCAACAGTTTCATTGTTAATACAAAGGTGCTAACAATTTTTCAGAATGCAACTGAAACTCAGAAAATTATACTACAAAATAACTTAGGATCACCTTGGCAAATTCCTCGAGAAGAATTTCCCTTACGAACGCACCCTGAAATAGCAGAGGGAGGATTTTATTGTATGTTAGCATGACTTTAAAACAAAGACTTAGCACAGAGAAGAAACAACCAGGGAGATCCATCCTACTTTTGCAGTCAGGGTAAAAGAAATAGCTTGTTTCATTGCCGCAGAAGAATCCATATTTTCAACTTGACCACTGGCAAAAGACTGCTCCGATTTCGCACGAAGTGACTGCCAATGAAATATATTGTCAGAAGAGAACAAGGTGCAAGTAAATGAGCAAACTGTCCGAGATATCTGATTGCTATGCTGCATTCAGCAGCATAGATATACAAAGCTTTCAGTCCAATTGTCACATCAACTCTGTACTTCTGATGATTATTTAATGGGGCATTTACATAATACCACCCAATTCTAATGAATTTACATATTTAACACCTAAACTTTACTATTTATATTTATACCAACCAAATCTTTCATATCACAAAAAGATGCAACCATTTTAAGTTTTAATTTTCAAAATACCACCATTTTAACTTTTAAAATGTGAATCACACCTTTCCATTCATAGGTAAGGTGTTATGTTTGTAAAAATTGAAGTTTAGGTGTTAGATATGTAAATACATAAAAATTGAGTGGTATGTATGTAAATCTTTGTTATTTAATTTATATATTTTGTATTATGTCTCTTCTAAGTTGAATTATCGAATATCTAACATTCAACCATGTTGCTTACTAAAATTGCCAAACCCGTGAGCCAAATCAACTTGCAACTTTATGTGATAAACAATACTTCCATGTGTTGTAACGAGAGCTCCAAACATAAAAAAATGATGTGAAATTATTACCATAATCGAGAACAATGTGTCACAAACAATTACAAAAGAGAGAAAATAACCATAAAGTTCAAGATTCGTGTGGTTCCGTTTCAAAAAGCCTATGTCTACGGAAGAGAAGATAAGAGTAATCATGGTATACAAAACAAAAGTAATTATTAGACCATTCCAAGTTTCTAACAGAACAACTGATAAAGATGAAACCACAAACATGTCACAAAAATATTACTCTGCAATAATGTATTATTCTCCTCTCATGCACCGCGTGTTGAGCCTAAGTTACTAATGCAGCACTCATTTGTGATTTGATGATAATACACCTTGATGCGGAAGAGTTCTGCACTGCAGAATCATAGTATAGAACACTCACCTTGGGAATCTATGAAGAGATTTGTATTAAAAAATTGTTAAAAGAACTAGGGTTTAGCTCAAATAGGCCTATACATATGTTTTGTGACAGTGAAGCAGCTATCAAAATTAGTATAGGTGTGGAAAAGACAAATCTTTAAAATTTAAGGTTTGTCAGGCTCTAATGCTAAATAATATTCTAGAGCTTCTAGAAGGTGTTAGGGAAGTGAATTTAGAAGGGAGGTGGTTGTGTAATAGCAAAGAAATGATAATAAGTAAGATCAATGACATTTCAAATGGGATAGGCATCGTTTGGCGGCTGTCCTGGCATAAAACAACAAAATGAACTCCAAAATGATGATAAACAGATGGCAAGGAGGATAAACCACCTGCTCCTACGCAAGATATATATACACCACTTGCAAAAGGAATGATACAACACTCCAAAAAGCATAAAACCGATAATGACGTATGGAAAACAACAACAATAAAAAAAATCTGCTAAACCTGCAAAATATAAATATATAAATAGTTTCTACTAGAAATGCACTCTAATTAGAATAAAAGAAATAAGAAATAAACTAGAAACAAAAAAAATCTAGGCGATGATAAATTTGGGAGTACTGACGTGGATGGATTTAGGAAGACTAACAATTCTGCAACTAGTGGAATCACGCGAGTTCGATTCTGCTTGTGGAATCTTGGAATCACAGAGATCTTGCAATCGAGATCACAAAATTGGCAGAACCTGCAAGAACATGGTGTCTTGTGGAAACAAGATCATCGATTCGGTGCCTAGAAACAAAAACTTGCTTCTTACTTCTCCATGTAACAAGATTTCCTCATACAGAAGAGCAATAACCTGTAGTGGACCTTCTGCTAGTGTTCCTCAACCCAACTAGCATCAGAGTAAACTTCTACCTTTTTGTTTCTATTTTTTTTTTCAAAAATGAATCTATAACGAAAAGTCTTCTTGAGAAACCTCAGAATCCTTTTCACCATCTCCAAATGCTCTTCGTTTGGATTATTCATGTGTAGGATCATAATGCTGACAGAGTATGCAATATCTATTCTAATGTGTGACAGATTAGTTAGTTTTTCTACAAATCTTTGATATCCTCCCTCATCCAGAGATATATTTTCTTCTCCCTATTAGACTTCTTGTTAGGATTTAATGGAGTATCATCGGGTTTGCATCCAATCATCTTTGTTTCTTTTAGTGGATATAGGATGTATTTCTTCTGTGATATAACGTCTTTCTTGAACCTTGCTACTTTCATACCTAAAAAATACCTCATAGTTTTTAGGTCCTTAATTTTAAACTTGGTGACAAATACTTTTTTTTATTGAAAATTTCTCTTTCATCATCACCAGTAAGAATTATATCATTCATATAAACTATCTTACCTCCCTGAGTGTGTTTGATGAACAGTATATGATCAGTTTGATCTTGAGAATTTCCATTAGATCTCATAATTTTAGCAAACATTTCAAACCACGCCCTTGGCGATTGCTTAGGCCCGTAGAGGGACTTCTCAAGTTTGCATACTAGATGTTTATTGGAATTAATTTCAAGTTGATATCTCCATGTACAAGTCTTCTTCTAGATCCCCTTTCAGAAAAATATTTTTTATGCTAAGTTGATGCAATCTCCACTCCTTATTAACTGCTACTGAAATGAAAACTCTAATAGTGGTCGATTTGACAATTGGTGTGAAGGTTTCTTGATAATTAATCACATATGCTTGAGTGAAACCTTTTACAACAAGTCTAGTTTTGAATCTCTCAATACCAGCAAACGTTTTGCATTTGATGTTGAACACCCATTTACAACCAACTGACTTCTTATCCTGAGAAAGTTTAATAAGAATTTACGGTTATTATGTTTTTGTGCTCGAATCTCCTCTTCAACTAATTTCCACCATCATGAATTTTCAACAACTTTATGAATAAATTTAGAAATATGCACACTAATAAAGTTAGATACAAATGCTTTATAGACTAAGGATAGCTTCCCATAAGCTACATACTTCTGAATTAAGTATCTACTACATCTTTCCATATCATCAACACCAAAAGAGGAAAGAGATAACTCATGAGTATTAGATTCGTCCTCACACAAAATTTCAGGTAAATATGGACTAAGCAGAAAGGAAGATGTGATAGCGAAGCAAGAGGGATACGGGAGGTGTAGGAAAGATAATCAACACCGATAAACCAAGATACTGAAACATCACTTGGAACTCTAGGATACAACCTTCGAAGGGAAGAAGAGACATTGGCGGTTTTGATAAAAACACACCCAAAACTACTAATCCAAACCCTAACATACACATATATAGGGAATGACTAAAAAGGAACGAAAGATAATAGGAAAGAAAGAATAAGCTTGGAAATGGCACTATTCCGGAGGTTAGACTCCCGTCTCTTGTCATATGTTCTCCTACAGTACTGCAGCTGCTACAGTACCGCAAGAAAATTGTCCAGGGAAAAGCTCCCAAGTCCAAACAGCTCCAAAGAAAACTTAAATTTTGATAAAACTGTAAAAAAATGTCAAGATTAAGCATGCACTGGTAAAGTAAACGTTAGGAAATACAAAATGCTGCGAGAGCAAGGTGAGCAATGGATACAACAACTTTAGGAGGCTGTTTTCCAAATATATTATTTACAAACTGTTTTCACTTATCTCAATCTCAATGGTGTTAGTCTGCAAAAGTATGTTCTGTATAAAGTAAATACTATCAGCATTAGCACAGCATGCGAGTTCAAGTTAATTGACCGAAGTAAGAGTTTTTTATAAAGGTTTTCAAGGGCCAGCTTGATTGGCTAATCATGTAAATAGCAGAGAAGAAAAATTAAAAAATAAAACAAGATATAAAGCAGACCTCGGTCAACAGGGACTCCAAACGATCAATCCTGAAAACGCCTTCCTGATGAGGCAAAAAAGTAGTTTCAGGAGCTCAGAGAAATAAGAGATCAAGGATCAGAAAGCACATGGTTTAGAAAGCAAACAACGCAACTGATACATCGACATCGACAATGCATACATGAATACCTTATAAAGGAGGGTGTGTAAGGTAGATCGAAGTTGTGGAGAGCTATCAGTTAAAACTTTTCTTGCAATCCATGGATATGAGCTACTCAGAACTTTATACTTTGGATCGAAACCAATTGCAATACCTTCCAGAACTGCAAGGCTGGAAATATCTAAATATGGACAATCAATATTACACATATGGTAGACATACTAGCTTGTTTAATTTCTGAAAAAGTTAAATAATGTGCCAGGAAGCAGATTTGCCAATTTAATTGAGAGCCAAGGCATCAATGCACATTTAAGATAGGGGAAGCTACACAGGCTACATTGATTACCTTCGAATGACTAGCGAGAAATATGAGGGTATCCTGAATTTAAACCTGTACCTGAAGACAGGTCATAGATGTTATCATACGAAAAAAATGAACTAAGCAAGTACTGCAAATCAGAAAAAGAAGCAACTTTCATAGAGTCAACAGTTAATCACTAAAGACACTTTATGAATGATTTTGTTTACGATTATGAGCTTCTTATCATAAAAAATTTTAACCATTTGATTATGTAAACAAAAAAAAATCTTATCATGCTTCAAGTATATCCACCACAAATAACTTTCACAAAAATCAGGATGACAATAATAATAATAATAAATAATAATAATAATTATTATTATTATTATATTTATAACGGCAATCAAATCCCTAGCCGTTATTATTTTTATTTCTTGCATATTAGCTTTAATTCCCTCATCATGTATTTCTTTTTTTTTTTATTCAGTTTCATTCTATGCCTATTTATTTATTTTTTTTTGTTTTTTCTTTTTTCTATTGTGTCTATTGTAATTGGGTTAAATACCTACTCTTCTATCAATAAAATTGAGCCGGTCTATTCCAAATTTCAACATGTCATCAGAGCCTAACCCTAAATCTAGCCTCCTCCACCTATTCCCGCAATTGACACCTCATAGCAGCCGACCTCCTTTGCTGGCTACAGCAGCTGCAGGATTACATTGCTGGATTCAATTGCTCTGTCGTTTTCCAGGTGCTCTGCCGTTTTCAATTGATCTGCCCATTCCAATTGCAGCCGCAGGATATATTACTGTTCCCGCTGTTCCAATTGTTCCCGCTATTCCCGCTGTTCCAATTGCAGCGACAGAATTTCCTCTGCTCTGCCGTCATTTGCTGTGTGATCACGCTTCTACAGGAAACTCGCGACAAGTCCTCTGCTGTTCCCTCCTTGACAGCATGGTTTCCTTGGTCCTTCGTGATTCTTGCAGTTCACTACCATAACCCTACCAAAGTACATTGATGGCTCAGAACCTCAACATCTCCTTTGGTTTAGTCAACATTATGGCAGATTCCTCCAACTCTGAAACACCTTCGGAAGGTGTTCTTGATTCCATGGAAGGATCAACTCCAATTTCCAATCCAATGAAGACCGGAGGATCAGAAACCAACATGAATTTCTTGATCACAACTCATAAGTTGAACGACAACAACTTCCTTCGATGGTCCCAAGTTGTTGCTTTGTTCATCAAAGGACGTAGGAAGTTCGGTCACCTCACAAGTATGATTCGTGAGCCTCCAAAGACTGATCTGGAATGTTGAGCTTAAGAGGTTGAGAACTGTTGTTGTGGCGAGATATAAATATATCAGTTGATGTGGTATATCTATAAATCAAACAAGAGGACATCGACGAAGGGAAAAATAGAACGAGAAAAAAATCACACTAGAAAAAAACAACACACAGCGGAACACACAGATTTATGTGATTCGGCAAATTGACTACGTCCACGGAGTTGCAGAGGATTTTACAATTTGAGGAATTTACACCAATCGATCACCTCGACTTACAAGAGAAATCTCTCACTTTGTTGTTCTTTCTTCTTCTCTCTCTATTCTTCTCTCTGTACAACAAGATACATCGAAGAAACTCTATACCGAGATACACCGAAGAAGAAACACGTACAAGAGAAATAAATTCAATGTCTCTTCAGCCAAAAACCACCAAGAAGAAGCCTGCGGAGAACAATCTTCTTCTTCTTCTTTCTTTTTCCTTTTGCCGCAAGAAACTACTCCTCCTTGCACTTCTCTTCCAATGCCCCGTGGAAGCCCAAAGAACTCTTCCTCTATCTTGAGGAAACCCGAAGATGAAAAACCAAAAAGGTCTGTCGTGACTTCTAAACTTTTGCAGAGCGATACCTTGCAATGCAACCTTGCCTTTTTCTTCTCCGTAAGCCTCACGCACTATGTTGGATATTTATATTCTATAATTAAAGATAAATAGCGGGGGCCCTCCTTCACAACAAATGGAGAATTAATCCTCTGTTGCTAATTCAAATGGTGGGAACAGTTTTAGCAAAGAAAGAGGCGGGACCGGTTAACAAGGAAATTGAACAAGTGTGGCTTTTCAACATCAAAATTGCCAGATATGAGTGGGTCAGACTCCACTTTCAACAACAAATCTCTCACTTGGAGACTGACACACAATCTACACATCTCATTCTTCAAACTGATATCCTCCACTGTGAAACCTCTAGCATGAATCCTCTACATTTGCAACTCAAAGCCACTGTCTTCACTCCAGAAGACCAAAATTCGTGTCATCAAACTTCTCGATCCCTGAAACATTTACTTCATCTGCAGCCATCATTCTTCCTCAGATCTGAAATCACGCTCAAATACCAGTTGTTGTGACGAGATCTAAATATATCAGTTGATGTGGTATATCTATAAATCAAACAGGAGAAAGATCGACGAAGAGAAAAATAGAACGAGAAAACAATCACACCAGAAAAGAACAATACACAAATTTATGTGGTTCGGTAAATTGTCTACGTCCACGGAGTTGCAGAGGATTTTACTACTGGAGGAATTTACACTGGTCGATCACCTCGACTTACAAGAGGAATCTCGCACTTTGTTGCTCTCTCTTCTTCTCTCTCTGCTCTTCTCTCTCTACACTGAGATACACCGAAGAAACTCTACACCGAGATACACCAAAGAAGAAACACGTACAAGAGAAATAAATCTAATTTCTCTTCAGTCGCAAGCCACCAAGAAGAAGCATAGGAAGAACAATCTTCTTCTTCTTTCTTATTCCTTCTGCCGCAATGAACTACTCCTTGCACTTCTCTTTCACTGCCCCGTGGAAGCCCAAAAAACTCTTCCTCTATCCCGAGGAAACCCGAAGAATAAAAACCAAAAAGGTCTGTCGTGACTTCTAAACTTTTGGAGAGCGATACCTTGCAATGCAACCTTGCCTTTTTCTTCTCCGTGAGTCTCACGCACCAAGCCGAATATTTATATTCTACAATTAAAGATAAATAGCGGGGGCCCTACTTCACAACAAATGGAAAATTAATCCTTTGCTGCCAATTCAAATGGCGGAAACAGTTTTAGCAAAGAAATAGGCGGGACTGGTTAAGAGGGAAATTGAACAGGTGTGGCTTTTCAACATCAAAATTGCCAGATATGAGTTGGCCAGGCTCCACTTTCAACAACAAGAACTTCATGGTCATGTCATGGCTAATAAACTCCATGGAAACCTCATATGTTTGTTCGTACACGTTTCTTCCTTCAGTTAGTGCTCTTTGGATGGTTGTGTGTGAAACCTACTCGAATGTAGAAAATTCTAACCAACTCTATAAGGAATCTGAAAGAATCCGAGAGGCAAAACAGGGGTCATAGACCATGACCCAAAACTATAATGATCTGTTACATTATGGATGGAATGCGACCTATACCACGACTACACTTGGGATTCTCCTGCCAACTTATTCCTCTTCTAGAATATCGTAGAAAAAGATCGTAAGTGGTTGTCACCTTTCAAAACTTGTACACCTTCATTTTAACTCAATTCAAAACCCATATTCAGGTCCTTCGGACTGACATTGGTTATGAATTTTTCAACATTATTTTGGGTGAATACTAGGTAGTAAGGGCATTCTCCACCATAACTCATGTAAGGACACTCCTCAATAAAATGGGGTAGCCAAGAAGAAAAACTGTCACCTCCTCGATGTAGCTCACTCCATTATGTTTCAATCAAATGTTCTGAAATATTTTTGGAACGATGTTATTCTCATTGCCACCTATCTCACAAATAAACTCCTCTCTAAAATTCACAAATTTTGAACCTTCTTAGCCGTATTGATGCCATGCTTCCATGCCAATCGGATCTTGTCCACATTAGACCATAAGAGTTTTGGGTGCACTACCTTTATTTGAAACACTACCCCCAATCATAATAAACTTGATCCAGATTTATAAAATGTATTTTCCTTAGATACTCCGTCACTCAAAAGGGATATTGGTGTCTTGATCCTACCACTAACAAAATCTAGGCGAGTATTGATGTCTCATTCTTTGAAAGTGTTCCCTATTTTCTTAGCTTGGCCCCAAGAGTGGGGGAGCTTTGGTTCTTAGACACTATCTCTTATCATACTTCTATGAATATTCTCCACATTGTTCACGCTACTGAAGAGTCCCATGTCCTGGTGAGTTCCCAAATCCAGTGACTGCACCATCTCCTCCTCCCAATATCCATGTCTACACTTGGCGCACCCATTCCCATAATCCTACTCTGGAACACGCTACCTCCTTATAGGAACTTGACATCACTTCGGGTGACATCCTCAGTGCGACCCCTCCTCCGAATGAGAAGATATACGACCAGATATGCTCCCTCTACTATATGGCAAAAAATGTCTCTTTCCGCTATTTATCACTAACCTAAAGAGCATTTGCCACTAACCTGACAGAAATCCATGGTATTATTGAGCTTGCTTTTGTAGATCCTGCATGGAAATGACAGTAATTGATAAAATGAATACCTTTCAGCAGAACCATACATGAGATGTTGATCTTCCACCGGGTAAAAAATTTGTGTGGTGCCGATGGATTTTTAAAAACAAGTTCAACTCTGATGGATCTTTTGAACGCAACAAGACATAATTGGTTGTCAATGGTACTCACAGACCTACGGAGTTGACTATGAGGAGAAATTTACTTCAAAGACTAAGTTAAACACTATTCAGGTCCGATTATCCCTTGCAGTGAATCTAGATTGACATTTGTTACATCTAGAAGTCAAGAATATGCTCTTGAATGGAAAAATTACAAAAAAGGTGTACATGTCTCTTCCTCTTGGCTTTGACTCTACTACCTCTAGAGGGCAAGTGTGCAGGCTATGAAAGTCTCTCTATAGGTTAAAACAGTCTCCCAAGGTCTGGTTCGGCAAGTTCACAAAGGTGGTCTTGGGCCATGATTTTACTCAGGCTCAATCACATTAAACTCACTTCTTTCGGCATTCCTCTAATGGTCAGGTAACTATCCTTATTGTCTATGTTGACAATATTATTCCTTCATTTAAAAATCTCCCAGCACTGGAGTCCTTGAAAGACATTATTGCTAAATCCTTTGAAATGAAGGATTTTTTATCTCTTCGGTACTTCTTAGGTATGGAGGTGGTTTGATCATCTCGAGGCATTTGTCTATCATAGCGCAAATATGTGATTGACCTCTTAAAAGAAAACAACTTTCTTCTGAATAAACTAATGGATGTCCTTATGGATCCCAATGAAAAACTGTCTGATATTCTCAATGTGTGTCTGTCAACAAGACTCACTACCAACGCCTTCTGAGAAAACTCATATGCCTCACCCATACTCACCTCGACATATGCCACGTAGTTGTTATAGTAAGTCAATTCATGCATAACCTCTATGAACACCATCTCCAAGCAATCCACAGGATTCTCCACTATTTAAAAGATACACCAGGCTCAGGTTTGTATTTCTCTGTCACACCTCTCGGTCTATTGTTGTTTATACAGATGTTGATTGAATCGGGTCGGTTCATGACCGACAATCTAGCTTGGGGTATTGCTCATTTGTATGGGGTAATCTGGTCACTGGAAAAAAAAAACAGTTTGTGGTTGCTTGGAGCAGTGCTGAAGCTGCATTTCGGTCATAGCCTCGGGGATATATGATGTCCTCTGGTTATGCATTATGCTCTGTAAACTTTGTATGCCAACCTCTGTCCCGCTACAACCATTCTGTGATAATAAGGCTGCCATCAGCATTGCGCACAATACAGTCCAGCATGATTGTACCAAACATGTGGAGATTAACATACACTTCATTAAGAAATTGAGTCCATGAAAATTTGTGAGACTTTTATACTCTTCAGTGGTTAACTAGCGGATATCCTCACTAAGAATCTTCTTCGAGCTTTATTCGATGACTTTAAATCCAAGTTGAACCTGATTGACATCTATGATTCACTTGAGAGAGATAGATCAAATCCCAATCAAATCCCTGACCGTTATTACTTATTATTTCTTGCATATTAACTTTAATTCCTCATTATGTATTCTTTTTTGATTTATTCTGATTTATTCCTTTTCTTTTTATTTTATTCTATTTTATTTCTTTACTTTATTGTGTCTATTGTAATAGAATTAAATACCCCCCTCTTCTATCAATTAAATTGAGCTGGTCTATTCCAAACTTTAACAATAATAATGACAATATTTTCTCAATCCTTCCATTTGCTTATCTCTAAACATTGTCCCAGCAAGGAATAACAAAAACAGACAACAAACCATTTAAGAGACAAATGCCTACATGGTGCGGCCCAAATTTCCAGACAAATCTCCAAAACTTATATTGCGGACTCCTTTGTTGACAGCATCTTCGAATACATCTGCATATGTGTTATAAATGTATGTTCAGTGGTCTAGAATCATATGGGGAATTAGAAATATTAACATTTATATGCAGCAACTTCTATAATATTAATATAATAAAATATATCAATACTTCAGAAGAACAATTGATCTTCAGAAAACAGGAGTACATGAAAACAATGACCTGTCAGTGCTTTCGTGACCTCATCCTTCTGTGCGGTGGGAGGAAGAAGCCTGTATAACCAATGTGAATATAGGTTTGTATGAGTCCAAGCGTTGACACGACCAAAACAAGACGCAAGGGACAGACTGTAAATTTTATTAAGCTGCTCGNAAAAATTATCTGATATTCTCAATGTGTGTCTGTCAACAAGACTCACTACCAACGCCTTCTGGGAAAACTCATCTGCCTCACCCATACTCACCTCGACATATGTCACGCAGTCGNAAAAATTATCTGATATTCTCAATGTGTGTCTGTCAACAAGACTCACTACCAACGCCTTCTGGGAAAACTCATTCGCCTCACCCATACTCACCTCGACATATGCCACGCAGTCTTTATAGTAAGTCAATTCATACATAACCCCTATGAGCACAATCTCCAAGCAATCCACAGGATTCTCCACTATTTAAAAGATACACCAGGCTCAAGTTTGTATTTCTCTGTCACACCTCTCGGTCTATTGTTGTTTATACAGATGTTGATTGAATCGGGTCGGTTCATGATCGACGATCTAGCTTGCGGTATTGCTCATTTGTATGGGGTAATCTGGTCACTAGAAAAAGAAAAAAACTGTTTGTTGTTGCTTGGAACAGTGCTGAAGCTGAATCTCGATCATAGCCTCGGGGATATATGATGCCCCNGCTTGCGGTATTGCTCATTTGTATGGGGTAATCTGGTCACTAGAAAAAGAAAAAAACTGTTTGTTGTTGCTTTGAATAGTGCTGAAGCTGAATCTCGATCATAGCCTCGGGGATATATGATGCCCTCTGGTTATGCATTATGCTCTGTAAACTTTGTATGTCAACCTCTGTCCCGCTACAACCATTCTGTGATAATAAGGCCACCATCAGCATTGCGCACAATCCAGTCCAGCATGATTGTACCAAACATGTGGAGATTAACATACACTTCATTAAGAAATTGAGTCCATGAAAATTTGTGAGCCTTTTGTACTCTTCAGTGATCAACTAGCGGATATCCTCACTAGGAATCTTCTTCCAGCTTTATTCGATGACTTTAAATCCAAGTTGAACCTGATTGACATCTATAATTCACTTGAGAGAGAGTATTAGATTTATAACAAAGATCAAATCCCAATTAAATCTCTGACCGTTATTACTTATTATTTCTTGCATATTAACTTTAATTCCCTCATTATGTATTCTNAAATCTCTGACCGTTATTACTTATTATTTCTTGCATATTAACTTTAATTCCCTCATTATGTATTCNGGATATCCTCACTAGGAATCTTCTTCCAGCTTTATTCGATGACTTTAAATCCAAGTTGAACCTGATTGACATTTATAATTCACTTGAGAGAGAGTATTAGATTTATAACAAAGATCAAATCCCAATTAAATCTCTGACCGTTATTACTTATTATTTCTTGCATATTAACTTTAATTCCCTCATTATGTATTCTTTTTTTGTTTTATTCAAATTAATTCCTTTTCTTTTTATTTTATTCTAATTTATTTCTTTACTTTATTGTGTATATTGTAATAGAATTAAATACCCCATCTTCTATCAATAAAATTGAGCTGGTCTACTCCAAATTTTAACAATAATAATGACAATATTTTCTCAATCCTTCCATTTACTTATATCTAAACATTGTCCCAACAAGGAATAACAAAAACAGACAACAAACCATTTAAGAGACGAATGCCTACATGGTGCGGCCCAAATTTCCAGACAAATCTCCAAAACTTATATTGCGGACTCCTTTGTTGACAGCATCTTCGAATACATCTGCATATATGTTATAAATGTATGTTCAGTGGTCTAGAATCATATGGGGTATAAATAATTTTAACATTTATATGCAGCAACCTAATATTAATATATCAATACGTCAGAAGTACAATTGATCTTCAGAAAACAGAAGTACATAAAAATAATGACCTGTCAGTGCTTTCGTGACCTCATCTNTTATAAATGTATGTTCAGTGGTCTAGAATCATATGGGGTATAAATAATTTTAACATTTATATGCAGCAACCTCTATAATATTAATATAATAAAATATATCAATACTTCAGAAGTACAATTGATCTTCAGAAAACAGAAGTACATAAAAATAATGACCTGTCAGTGCTTTCGTGACCTCATCTTTCTGTGCGGTGGGAGGAAGAAGCCTGTATAACCAATGTGAATATAGGTTTGTATGAGTCCAAGCGTTGACACGATTAAAACAAGACGCAAGGGACAGACTGTAAATTTTATTAAGCTGCTCAATGAACAAAAATAAGAGACTCCCATCAAATGCCGTGGGCAACAACAAAAAGTTTGCCGGGAAAATATTACCATGCATATCCATAGGTGAAACCACCTTAATGTCCACCCTCAAATTTTATTCCTTTGATAGAATGTTAATTATTTGAGATTTGCCCACCCTTAATTTATAAGTTTGCCCACTTCTCATTAAAAAAGGCCNACCATGCATATCCATAGGTGAAACCACCTTAATGTCCACCCTCAAATTTTATTCCTTTGATAGAATGTTAATGATTAGAGATTTGCCCACCTTTAATTTATAAGTTTGCCCACTTCTCATTAAAAAATGTCCATCTTATTAACTTATCTATTTATATATTTCTAAATTTTTACATATCTATTTATATTTTTCAATTATAAATTTAATGGCATTATCTTGCTATATGTTAGTGTTTTTTCTCTAAAAAAATTAATTATGTACATGCATCTATTTAATTATTATTATTATTATCATTTAATTATTATTATTATTATTATTATTGTCATTTAATTATTATATTATTTAGATATTTAAATATTTGTCGTCCCTGTGAAAAAGGAGAAAAATTTGCGTACGTAAGACGTACGCAACGCTGCGTACGTCAGGGAGATTATTCAGAGGGCATTGGGGGGTTATATCCGCGTTATACCTCATGTAACCTCCATGTAACATACATGTAACCTACATGTAACTTCTAATAAATTTCGCGCTTCTGTTTTCATATATTTATAGGTTATAGGCAGGTTATAGGTGGGTTACAGAGAGGTTACAGGGGATATAACACAGGTAAGTTATAGGTGGATTACAGAGAGGTTACAGGGGATATAACGCAGATATAACCCCCCAATACCTTCTGAATAATCTCTCTGACGTAAGCAGCGCTACGTACGCCTTATGTACGCAATTTTTTCTCGTTAAAAAGAGTTGGCTCGCCCTTGTGCTTATCTAAACACAAAAAACCTTATCAAGTGACACTCATACCAATGAAAAAAACAAATAAAGAAATTTTTGAAACTGAAAGTTTAATTTCTGTTCGAATTTAGTGTGACATACTTTCTTCATTTTAACCTTATCCCGATTTTTTTGTATGCTGCAGAGTCCCATCGCGGAAAGAATTTTTTATGATCAATGCCATTTCAAGTTGACGCGAAGTGCCTTGCTCAACTGTGAATCGATCACAGAATCCCTTGATACTGCAGTTACGACAATTCCGCTAGCAAAAGAAGGCTTTTTTATTTTATTTATGTTATTTTTAACAATTTCCCTCTTTTTGCTTCTTTCTTTTTCAGTCCTTTCCTGCTTTCCTAATTTCTAACAAGATATTTTCTATCATGGGATTTTTATATATGCTGTATTAGGGCTTTGGATTTGGAGTTTTCTGACTTGATGAATTCAGAATTATTCTCAATGAATTTTGTTCTCCGGAGCTCTATATCATTTCCTTTTGCAACTGACGTGTTAGTATTTTGCTTAGGAACAGGCTTCGGAACCCCTTGCCAACTGTANATGGGATTTTTATATATGCTGTATTAGGGCTTTGGATTTGGAGTTTTCTGACTTGATGAATTCAGAATTATTTTCAATGAATTTTGTTCTCCGGAGCTCTATATCATTTCCTTTTGCAACTGGCGTGTTAGTATTTTGCTTAGGAACAGGCTTCGGAACCCCCTTGCCAACTGTCTATCGCCTTATCACCATCCAATCTGCTGTTTTCAGCCCAGTAGCCATTCAATNACCAAAATCTGTGTCATCAAACTTCTCGATCTCTGAAACCTTCACTTCATCTGCAGCCATCATTCTTCCTCAAATCCGAAACTCCACTCTGATACCAATTCTTGTGGCCAGATCTAAATATATCAGTTGATGTTGTATATCTATAAATCAAACAAGAGAACGATCGACGAAGGGAAAAATAGAATGAGAAAAAAATCACACCAGAAATAAACAACACACAGATTTACGTGGTTCGACAAATTGCCTACGTCCACGGAGTTGCAGAGAATTTTACTACTTGAGAAATTTACACTAGTCGATCACCTCGACTTACAAGAGGAAACTCTCACTTTATTTCTCTCTCTTCTTCTCTCTCTGCTTTTCCCTCTCTACACCGATACACCGAAGAAACTCTACATCGAGATACACCGAAGAAACTCTACACCGAGATACACCGAAGAAGAAACACGTACGAGAGAAATAAATTCAATTTCTCTTCAGCCAGAAGCCACCAAGAAGAAGCATAGAAAGAACAATCTTCTTCTTCTTTTTTTTTTCTTCCTTCTGCCGCAATGAACTACTCCTCCTTGCACTTCTCTTCCACTGTCCCGTGGAAGCCCAAAGAACTCTTCCTCTATCCCGAGGAAACCCGAAGAAGAAAAACCAAAAAGGTCTGTCGTGACTTCTAAACTTTTGGAGAGCAATACCTTGCAATGCAACCTTGCCTTTTGCTTCTCTGTGAGCCTCACGCACCAAGCCAGATATTTATATTCTACAATTAAAGATAAATAGCGGGGGCCCTCCTTCACAGCAAATGGAGAATTAATCCCCTGCTGCCAATTCAAATGGCGGGAGCAGTTTTAGCAAAGAAAGATGCGGGACCAGTTAACAAGGAAATTGAACAGGTGTGGCTTTTCAACATCAAAATTGTCGGATATGAGTGGGTCAAGCTCCACTTTCAACAACAAGAACTTCATGGTCATGTCATGGCTGACAAACTCCATGAAAACATCAATTGGTTGTTCGTACATGTTTCTTCCTTCAGTTAGTGCTCTTTGGATGATTGTTCGTGAAACATACTCGGATTTAGAAAATTCTGACCAACTCTATAAGGAATCTGAAAGAATCCAAGAGCCAAAACACGGGGTCAAGGACCATGACCCAAAACTATAATGATCTTGTTACATTATGGATGAAATGTGACTTATACTACAACTACACTTGGGATTCTCCCACCAACTTATTCCTCTTCTAGAATATCGTAGAAAAATATCATAAGTGGTTGTCACCTTTCAAAACTTGTACACCTTCATTTTAACTCAATTCAGAACCCGTATTCAGGTCCTTCATACTGACAATGGTTATGAATTTTTCAACTTTATTTTGGGTGAATATTAGGTAGTAAGGGCATCCTCCACCATAGCTCATGTAAGAACACTCCTCAATAAAATGGGGTAGTCAAGAAGAAAAATTGTCACCTCCTCGATGTAGCTCACTCCATTATGTTTCAATCCAATGTTCTGAAATATTTTTGAAACGATGTTATTCTCATTTCCACCTACCTCACAAATAGACTCCTCTCTAAAATTCACAAGTTTTGAACACTCTTAGCTGTATTGATGTCATGCTTCCATGCCAATCAGATCTTGTCCACATTAGACCATAAGAGTTTTGGGTGCACTGCCTTTATTTGAAACACTACCCCCAATCATAATAAACTTGATCCAGATCTATAAAAAGTATTTTCCTTAGGTACTCCGTCACTCAAAAGGGATATCGGTGTCTTGATCCTACCGCTAATAAAATCTAGGTGAGTATTGATGTCTCATTCTTTGAAAGTGTTTCTTATTTTCTTAGCTCGACCCCAAGTGTTGGGGAGCTTTGGTTCTTAGACACTATCCCTTATCATACTTCTATGAATATTCTCCACATTGTTCACGCTACTGAAGAGTCCCATGTCCTAGTGAGTTCCCGGATCCGGTGATTGCACCATCTCCTCCACCCACTATCCATGTTTACGCTTGGCACACCCGTTCCGATACTCCTACTCTGGAACACGCTACCTCCTTATAGAAACCTTAACATCACTTCAGGTGACATCCTCAGTGCGACCCCTCCTCCGAATGAGAAGATATGCGATCAAATATGCTCCCTCTATTATATGGCAAAAAATGTCTCCTTTCGCTATTTATCACTAACCTAAAGAGCATTTGCCACTAACCTGAAAGACCATCAAATCTATGGTATTATTGAGGTTGCTCTTGCTGATTCTGCCTGAAAAATGACAGTAATTGAGGAAATGAATACCCTTCAGCGGAACTGTACATGAGATGTTGTTGATCATCCACCGGGTAAGAAAGTTGTGTGGTGCCGATGGATTTTTAGAAACAAGTTCAACTCTGATGGATCTTTTGAACGCAACAAGACACAATTGGTTGTCAAAGGTATTCACAGACCTACGGAGTTGACTATGAGGAGAAATTTGTTTCAGTGGCTAAGTTAAACACTATTCTGGTCCGGTTATCCCTTGGAGTGAATCTAGATTGACATTTGTTACATCTAGAAGTCAAGAATATGCTCTTAAATGGAAAGATTAAAAAAAAGGTGTACATGTCTATTCCTCTTGGCTTTGACTCTACTACCTCTAGAGGGCAAGTGTGCAGGCTGTGAAAGTCTCTCTATGGGCTAAAGCAGCCCCCCAAGGCCTGGTTCGGCAAGTTCACAAAGGTGGTCTTGGGCCATGGTTTTACTCAGGCTCAATCAGATTAAACTCACTTCTTCCGGCATTCCTCTAATAGTCAGGTAACTATCCTTATTGTCTATGTTGACAATATTGCTCCTTCAGGTAACGATCTCCCAGCACTGGAGTCCTTGAAAGACATTATTGTTAAATCCTTTGAAATGAAAGATTTGTGATCTCTTCGGTACTTCTTAGGTATGGAGGTGGTTTGATCATCTCGGGGCATTTGTCTATCACACCGTAAATATGTGATTGACCTCTTAAAGAAAACAACTTTCTTCTGAGCAAACTAGTGGTTGTCCTTATGGATCCCAATGAAAAATTATCTGATATTCTCAATGTGTGTCTGTCAACAAGACTCACTACCAACGCCTTCTGGGAAAACTCATCTGCCTCACCCATACTCACCTCGACATATGTCACGCAGTCGTTATAGTAAGTCAATTCATACATAACCCCTATGAGCACAATCTCCAAGCAATCCACAGGATTCTCCACTATTTAAAAGATACACCAGGCTCAAGTTTGTATTTCTCTGTCACACCTCTCGGTCTATTGTTGTTTATACAGATGTTGATTGAATCGGGTCGGTTCATGATCGACGATCTAGCTTGCGGTATTGCTCATTTGTATGGGGTAATCTGGTCACTAGAAAAAGAAAAAAACTGTTTGTTGTTGCTTTGAATAGTGCTGAAGCTGAATCTCGATCATAGCCTCGGGGATATATGATGCCCTCTGGTTATGCATTATGCTCTGTAAACTTTGTATGTCAACCTCTGTCCCGCTACAACCATTCTGTGATAATAAGGCCGCCATCAGCATTGCGCACAATCCAGTCCAGCATGATTGTACCAAACATGTGGAGATTAACATACACTTCATTAAGAAATTGAGTCCATGAAAATTTGTGAGCCTTTTGTACTCTTCAGTGATCAACTAGCGGATATCCTCACTAGGAATCTTCTTCCAGCTTTATTCGATGACTTTAAATCCAAGTTGAACCTGATTGACATCTATAATTCACTTGAGAGAGAGTATTAGATTTATAACAAAGATCAAATCCCAATTAAATCTCTGACCGTTATTACTTATTATTTCTTGCATATTAACTTTAATTCCCTCATTATGTATTCTTTTTTTGTTTTATTCAAATTAATTCCTTTTCTTTTTATTTTATTCTAATTTATTTCTTTACTTTATTGTGTATATTGTAATAGAATTAAATACCCCATCTTCTATCAATAAAATTGAGCTGGTCTACTCCAAATTTTAACAATAATAATGACAATATTTTCTCAATCCTTCCATTTACTTATATCTAAACATTGTCCCAACAAGGAATAACAAAAACAGACAACAAACCATTTAAGAGACGAATGCCTACATGGTGCGGCCCAAATTTCCAGACAAATCTCCAAAACTTATATTGCGGACTCCTTTGTTGACAGCATCTTCGAATACATCTGCATATATGTTATAAATGTATGTTCAGTGGTCTAGAATCATATGGGGTATAAATAATTTTAACATTTATATGCAGCAACCTAATATTAATATATCAATACGTCAGAAGTACAATTGATCTTCAGAAAACAGAAGTACATAAAAATAATGACCTGTCAGTGCTTTCGTGACCTCATCTTTCTGTGCGGTGGGAGGAAGAAGCCTGTATAACCAATGTGAATATAGGTTTGTATGAGTCCAAGCGTTGACACGACCAAAACAAGACGCAAGGGACAGACTGTAAATTTTATTAAGCTGCTCGATGAACAAAAATAAGAGACTCCCATCAAATGCCGTGGGCAACAACAAAAAGTTTGCCGGGAAAATATTACCATGCATATCCATAGGTGAAACCACCTTAATGTCCACCCTCAAATTTTATTCCTTTGATAGAATGTTAATTATTTGAGATTTGCCCACCCTTAATTTATAAGTTTGCCCACTTCTCATTAAAAAAGGCCCCATCTTATTAACTTATCTATTTATATATTTCTAAATTTTTACATATCTATTTATATTTTTCAATTATAAATTTAATGGCATTATCTTGCTATATGTTAGTGTTTTTTCTCTAAAAATATTAATTATGTACATGCATCTATTTAATTATTATTATTATTATCATTTAATTATTATTATTATTATTATTATTGTCATTTAATTATTATATTATTTAGATATTTAAATATTTGTCGTCCCTGTGAAAAAGGAGAAAAATTTGCGTACGTAAGACGTACGCAACGCTGCGTACGTCAGGGAGATTATTCAGAGGGCATTGGGGGGTTATATCCGCGTTATACCTCATGTAACCTCCATGTAACCTACATGTAACTTCTAATAAATTTTGCGCTTCTGTTTTCATATATTTATAAGTTATAGGCAGGTTATAGGTGGGTTACAGAGAGGTTACAGGGGATATAACACAGGTAGGTTATAGGTGGATTACAGAGAGGTTACAAAGGATATAACGCAGATATAACCCCCCAATACCTTCTGAATAATCTCTCTGCCGTAAGCAGCGCTGCGTACGCCTTATGTACGCAATTTTTTCTCGTTAAAAAGAGTTGGCTCGCCCTTGTGCTTATCTAAACACAAAAAACCTTATCAAGTGACACTCATACCAATGAAAAAAACAAATAAAGACATTTTTGAAACTGAAAGTTTAATTTCTGTTGGAATTTAGTGTGACATACTTTCTTCATTTTAACCTTATCCCGATTTTTTTGTATGCTGCAGAGTCCCATCGCGGAAAGAATTTTTTATGATCAATGCCATTTCAAGTTGACGCGAAGTGCCTTGCTCAACTGTGAATCGATCACAGAATCCCTTGATACTGCAGTTACGACAATTCCGCTAGCAAAAGAAGGCTTTTTTATTTTATTTATGTTATTTTTAACAATTTCCCTCTTTTTGCTTCTTTCTTTTTCAGTCCTTTCCTGCTTTCCTAATTTCTAACAAGATATTTTCTATCATGGGATTTTTATATATGCTGTATTAGGGCTTTGGATTTGGAGTTTTCTGACTTGATGAATTCAGAATTATTCTCAATGAATTTTGTTCTCCGGAGCTCTATATCATTTCCTTTTGCAACTGACGTGTTAGTATTTTGCTTAGGAACAGGCTTCGGAACCCCTTGCCAACTGTATATCGCCTTATCACCATCCAATCTGCTGTTTTCAGCCCAGTAGCCATTCAATTCACTGTTACCTGCTGTTTCCAGCAAGAAATTACTGTCTTCCTGCCTCCAGCTCGCAGGACAGCTGCCGATCAATGCCAAACTGCTGTCAACAGCCACCTTATCCACGTAATCCACTCCAAATACTGTTGAACGTGCATACTACCTTTCCCTTACCATTCCCTGATCACCTCCCCTATAAACCTGCTTCCCGAATACATTCTAGGAGCCCTAGAACGGTATCACAAGCATACCTCAAACTTCATGTATTTTGCAAATAAAATTTGTTAATCCAAAGAAAAACATAAACAGCTTGCTCTTAATCTTGACATAATTCAACCAAACTTCCAAACTGACATCCTACTGTTCTTTTCACCTTATGTTATTACTCATATGAAATAATACTAACCAGAATCTATTGACAAGCACTACCATTACAGAGTTATCAGATTAATCATATCGAAGGTTAGCCATTGATATTAGGTATCTAATTGTCAAATAATCTGATTTCCTAAAGTCAGTCAAATGAAGTATTAAATTAAGGAAAAAACCTAGACACATGTCGCCCCGAATTCCTATGTATTTACATATGTAACACCTAAACTTTAATTTTTTACATTTTTACCACCCAACACTTTCATATCACATCAAAAATACCATCATTTTAACTTTTAAAAAGTGAAATATACCTTTTCATGCATAGGTAAGGTAGCATGCACGAAGAAATTGAAATTTAGGTGTTAGATATGTAAATACATATGAATTAAGTGGTATGTATATAATCTTCCAAAAACTTAATATTCTGCCAGCGTATCAAACCAGAAATGCAGCTAACAGAGAGTGACTTCTAAAGAATCAACAATTACCCAAGAGTAACGAAGTCCTTTGCTAAAGAATCAAAATCGCGATTAACAAGATGAAGACAAGCTTGAATAAATCCATCTCGGAGCTCTTGCCTAAACTCCCCCATCATTCCAAAATCTGAAAAAAAAAAATGTAAAAGAAAATTTAGATGATAAAAGGATGCCCTTTTCTATCAGGGTATACAGCAGACTAAAGCTACAAAAGCGAACTGATAAGCGGAAAAAATAAAACCAGATTAATTAAATCATAGAAATTCCTTGAACATGTACTTTATACTAAAAATAGAAGTAATTTGTTTCTTTTCATTACTTGATTTATTTCATTTGTTTCTTTTTATTACTTGATTTATTTCATTTGTTATTGATGTAATTTATGAACAAATTGTTATTGATATAATTTATGTATGCATGTATGTAATTGATGTATGTATATGAATGTATGCATGTATGTAAGTATGTATGTATGTATGCATGGATGGATGGATGTATGTATGGATGCATGCATGCATGTATGTATGGATGGATGGATATGTATGTATGTATGTGTGTATGTGTGTATGTATGTATGTATGTATGTATGTATGAGTGCCCTCACTTAGCTAGGGTTTCTTGCATAGCATGAGAGAAGAAGATCAGTGGGTTGTCATGGAATGGGGGAGAGAAAAGGAGGGAGGGATTCTATCAGAAAAAATCGTTGAGGGAAGGAGAGGGAGAGGGAGAGGGAGAGGGTGAGGGGAGAGGGGAGAGGATGGAATCTTTCATCACAAATCATAATAAATTTAAAATTCAGTAACAAACATTGTTAGAAACCATCAAATCTATATTTTGTAAAAAAAAAAATTTAAAAATTAAAATTCAAGCTAAATTTAAAACAAGTTTAATTAAGTTCTCGAATCCTATCATTTAATTCAAAATAAAGAAAATCCAGACAATTACATACACTAAAACTAAAATAAAATTTTGAAAAAAATATAAAAATACAAGGAAAGACAAATAATTTTGATGCACGTCAAGTAATCCATCAAATCACCATTTTTCTTTCTTCATCAAAACATATATTATTGTGTGCAAAGCAAATTTTTATTGAGAATAAAATGACAAGTGTTTTAAAAAAAATAATTGCTCTAAAAATTTGTTCTATTCATTAAAAACTTACAAATAAATTCTTAAATTTCTTCTATATTTCCTATTTACCAATAGGACCCTGACTAGATACAAATTTCGACACTCCCTCTCAAGGTCATTAAAAGATATTCACTAAACACATCTTGTCACATAACCTAGGCAAATCTAATGAGCAAAGTCATTTGATAAGGCTGTCAGTCACTTGTTCTCTGGTAGCTACATGACTTGGCTCCAGCAATTCGTTATTCAGTTTTTCCTTAATGAAGAACCTATTAATCTCCACATGATTGGTTATATCATGTTGCACTGGGTTATTGGCAATGCTAATTGTTGGCTTGTTGTCGCAACAAAAACTTCATTTGAGCTCATTGGCCCACCTTGAGTTCTACCAACATGGCTCTCAGCAACTCCTAAGGCCATGATCCTATACTATCCCTCTGTTGTTGACCATGCTACTAGTGATTTTTTCTTGCTCTTTCAAAATATCAAGTTGCCCCTTATGAACATGTAGTATCATGATGCGAACCTCCTATCATCAGCACAACTCGCCCAGTCTGGTCGTAATATCCCTCAATGCCTACATGTTCATTCTTTCTGAAGATCAAACCCTTCCCTGGTATACTCTTCAAGTAACCTAGAACCTGATACACTACATCCATAAGGCCCTTCCATGGATCATACATGTATCAGCTAACCACTTTCACTGGAAATGATATGTCAGGACGAGTGTGACTCAGATAGATCAGATGAACCACCAATCTTTATACCTCCCACGATCTTCTGACTTTCCTGCCAATGCACTCATATTGGTCTTTTGATCACATAAAGAGACAGCAGACTTGCATCCCAGCATATTTGTTTCCATGAGGAGATCCAATACATACTCCCCCGAGACAAAACCATCCCATCCGGTCCAGAAGCCACCTCAATTCCAAGAAAGTATCTGAGCTGCCCAAAGTCCTTCACCTCAATTTTTTTGCCCAATCTTACATTTAGCTGAGCAATCTCTATCTCATCATCGCTAGTGATAATTATGTCATCAAATACATGACAAACATAGTGGTGTGGCATTCATTTTGTCGAAAGTGCATCATATGGTCGATATTCATCTGTTGATATCTCAAGCTCATCATAGTCTTTCTAAACTTATCAAATAGGTTTGAGGAAATTGCTTCAAGCCATAATACAACTTCCTAAGCCTGCACACATTGCCCGCTGCCTGACATGTGTAGAATCCTAGTGATATCTCCATATACACCACTTCTAATAACTGACCATGAAAAAACACATTCTTCAAACTGAGTTGGTATAACCTTTATCACTATTCAGTGTTAGAGAAACTAGTGTCTTCAATGTGCTCATCTTCGCTCCCAGTGCAAAAGTTTCATCATAGTCAATGTTATTTGATTGTATCCTTTCGTCACTAATCGTGCTTTGTCATGCTCCACTTTTCCTTATGGATATTGTTTCATTGGGAAGATCCACTTGCACCAAACTGTTTTTTTTTTCTAAGCTAGTTGTGGCACAATCTCACATGTTCGGTTTTGAACGAGAGCTTTAAGCTCTTCATGCATGGTCGCTTTTCACTTGATATCCTCCTTAGCTACCAGCCAACACTTCAGCATAAAGACATTGTCCAAATATGCAACGACTGCACCATGTATATGTGCTACGTTAGAGTATGACACAAACTGAGCAATTTCATGTGGGAAACCAAAATAATCAGAAAGATGTCCCGCATTAATGTGAGAGGACCTTCTTAAAGTCATGGGATTATAAGAAAGAAGAATCATGTCACCCGTGTAATTTGAGTCTGGGGTGGATAATGTAGGTGTCTCAAGAATCAAGGTAAACCAGAACAAGGAACTTGTCGGCATGAGTGGCACTGTAGACATTATTACCTCATTTTGCTATCTCCCTGTATACACCCACAACTCCCTTTGAGTCTGAATCCCACTACCTACGGGTTTCATCTCCTTATTTTTCGATTCTTCGGCCGATTCATCCTATATAACAAAACAAGGCATTGCTCCCATATGTACCAATCTCCCACCATCACTACTCTCCGCCTCTCATCTCATATCTCCAACATTTGGCGAGTCACCAAAGGGTGAGATCACCTCCAGAGTGTTACACAGTTCAAATTCTCTAGAGGATACGTCCATGCTCACGAATAGTCTCTTCTCTATCGGACTTTAATAAACATACATATTCTGGGTAGTAGAATAACCCAAAAAAACATACTTCACAACTCTGGAATCCAACTTCCCTACTGATGGTTTCTTGACCTTCACAAAACATTCAAAGTCAAATACCTTCAATTGGATGATCCCGCTATTATCTTCCAACACTCTTGAGAGCATTCTATTAATCAATTGAACAGCTGTCGAAATTGCTTGCCCCCACAAGTGCTTTGGGAAATTCATTGTGATCATCACGTTTCGAACCACCTCTAAAAGGTGTTTATTCTTCTTCTCTACTACTTTATTTTGTGTCAGTGTGTATAGACATGTGGTTTAATGTTGTATCCATTGGATTGATAAATATTCCAAACGCATTATTGGTATACACTGTCTCAGTACCAAACATCAGTNCAATTGAACAGCTGTCGAAATTGCTTGCCCCCACAAGTGCTTTGGGAAATTCATTGTGATCATCACGTTTCGGACCACCTCTAAAAGGTGTTTATTCTTCTTCTCTACTACTTTATTTTGTGTCAGTGTGTATAGACATGTGGTTTAATGTTGTATCCATTGGATTGATAAATATTCCAAACGCATTATTGGTATACACTGTCTCAGTACCAAACATCAGAGCTATCACTACTACACCATATTGCGTCTAAACTGTCTTATAAAAAACTTTAAAGCAAGCAAACACATCAGCCTTACTTTTCTTAGATAAGACAAAATTACACGAAAAATAATTAATAAAAGTCACAAAATATCGATAATCATTTATTGAACTTGTAGAACACAGTCCTCAAACATCGGAATGTATCAAATTAAAACTAAAATAACTCATATTTTCATAATTGAGATAAGAGTAAGCCTAACAAACTCACAAACATCACATTCAAGTTTTTATTTATTTGTCTTTTCATACNGAACGTGTCTGACTTTTTGCAAAGTCCAATTGCTCTTGTTAGGGAGTGCAATATCAACGTCTCCCATCCCCAACACGTCAAGAGCTTTTCCATCAGCCAGNACCCTCAGCTGATATATCAGCATAAACACAGTCTTGTACCTCCAAGCACTTTTCTTGGTTACTCTTGTATCTACTAACAGTTCCCACTGCATGGGCAATATCATGCCTCAGTTGAAGGTCTTTTTCAACAAGTGCAGTCTTGTACCTCATACCGCCATCAAACGCAGTCTTCACCCGATACACCCACTTATTATGCAATGTCTTCTTTCCTAATGGAAGTTCTGCCAGCTCCCACTTGCTCGAACTTTTATCTTGCAAGACTTTTCATAGCTTAGTGATTCTCCACCATATGTCCGTACAAAATTCAGTTTTTCTGTCTTTGACGCTCTGCCACCTTTCAGGAAACAGACTATCTTCTGCTTCCCCATAATGCACATCTGGCTCATGTTTTCACGTCTGAGTAAATNATCCGATCCAGAAGCCACCTCAATTCCAAGAAAGTATCTGAGCTGCCCAAAGTCCTTCACCTCAATTTTTTTGCCCAATCTTACATTTAGCTGAGCAATCTCTATCTCATCATCGCTAGTGATAATTATGTCATCAAATACATGACAAACATAGTGGTGTGGCATTCATTTTGTCGAAAGTGCATCATATGGTCGATATTCATCTGTTGATATCTCAAGCTCATCATAGTCTTTCTAAACTTATCAAATAGGTTTGAGGAAATTGCTTCAAGCCATAATACAACTTCCTAAGCCTGCACACATTGCCCGCTGCCTGACATGTGTAGAATCCTAGTGATATCTCCATATACACCACTTCTAATAACTGACCATGAAAAAACACATTCTTCAAACTGAGTTGGTATAACCTTTATCACTATTCAGTGTTAGAGAAACTAGTGTCTTCAATGTGCTCATCTTCGCTCCCAGTGCAAAAGTTTCATCATAGTCAATGTTATTTGATTGTATCCTTTCATCACTGATCGTGCTTTGTCATGCTCCACTTTTCCTTATGGATATTGTTTCATTGGGAAGATCCACTTGCACCAAACTGTTTTTTTTTTCTAAGCTAGTTGTGGCACAATCTCACATGTTCGGTTTTGAACGAGAGCTTTAAGCTCTTCATGCATGGTCGCTTTTCACTTGATATCCTCCTTAGCTACCAGCCAACACTTCAGCATAAAGACATTGTCCAAATATGCAACGACTGCACCATGTATATGTGCTACGTTAGAGCATGACACAAACTGAGCAATTTCATGTGGGAAACCAAAATAATCAGAAAGATGTCCCGCATTAATGTGAGAGGACCTTCTTAAAGTCATGGGATTATAAGAAAGAAGAATCATGTCACCCGTGTAATTTGAGTCTGGGGTGGATAATGTAGGTGTCTCAAGAATCAAGGTAAACCAGAACAAGGAACTTGTCGGCATGAGTGGCACTGTAGACATTATTACCTCATTTTGCTATCTCCCTGTATACACCCACAACTCCCTTTGAG
>JXCR01009136.1:0-13685 GCA_002079205.1 Phalaenopsis hybrid cultivar | reverse complement strand
TCCGCCCTCATCTATAAATATAAAGGTTTTCTGTTTTGTCGAAGAGTATAAGTTTTTAGAGAGTCTTCCCTTGTAAGATAAAAGTGTATGTCTGGTGTTTTCCCCAAGCTTGGTGCTCTGTAAGTTTTCCCTATTTTTAATATATTTCAGTTTTATTTATATCCTGGTTTTAAATTTGTATCAGAGTCATGAGTGCCTAAATCTTTTCTGGAACTCTTTTTATGTAAGTAATTTTAATATGATAACCTAACTCTATCAGGATAGGTATATCCTTTCATAATAAAGTCGGGTGTTGCACTGCAACTTAATATCCTTAACTGACATGCAAGATTATACTAAGTTTGACTGTCTGGTTTGATCATATTATTGCTCTAAGCTAAGCTTAATCCAGTAGCCATAGTCGCATGTGGTCATTTTATGTTCGGGATGGACGCTTTTGTTGGCTCGACTTGTTTAGATTAAATCCATAGTGAAGCAATAACATTTTCATCTGATTGTTGTTAGACTACCCTATTAAACTTATTTAACAAAAAAGAGTTTTATATGTTTTATCAATTGTCTTTCATGAGCACCTCTTCACGGTACAATAATACCATAATATCTAAAAATCTACAAAGATCTCAATCGAGAAATGATAATATTAAAAAAGCATAATTACTGGAATACCCTACAAATGGATAAGACTTAAATACATGGACTATTCCAAAGGTGGAAAAATCTCTAATCTATAAGTTAAAAATGCTTTGATGTGTACTTTAAATTCAAGATATAAATAAAACTGAAATATATTAAGAACAAGAAAAACTTACAAAGCACCAAGCTTGAGGAAAAAAATAAACAAACACTCTTATCTTACAACGAAAGACTCTAAAAACTTGTACCCTTCGACAGAACACAAAGCCCTTATTTATAGATGAGGGCGAACTCAAAACTTAATACATTACAACTTAATAATAGATAACACATCCATTTGATGTGACATAAAGTTAAAAAAAATTACAGACATTATTACATCAACTAATATTATTACTACAACTATTCCACCAACCAGTACTATTTCAACCGCCAAAATTATTGAGCAAAATGTTTATCTGAAGTGACCTTTGTGGGTCCACTTTTATCTTGATTCTGTTAATTTGAGTCGAGGTGGGTCATCTCGCTCCCAATTTTTTTGTCGTCTGATCCTTGATTCTTTCATCGGTTTAAAATAGAGTTCTTGTATTCGTTGTTTGATTTGAACTAAGGATATTTAGTCATGAATTTCCTTTAGGGAGAACTCTTGAGATTTTGATTCTCGAATATTGGAAATATTTGTTGTGATGACTTTATTAATTTGAATTTCTTTGTCACCATCAATAATTGCAGACAATCATTTGATGAAAAATGTTCCCCATAAATATTTGTGTTGACACTGACCTGCTGATGACAAAAATTTCAAGCAAAGATCCACGATATTTATGTCTGATAGAAAAAAGAGTAGCTCGCACAAACCATCTGCTAGAAAATCATNCACCATCAATAATTGCAGACAATCATTTGATGAAAAATGTTCCCCATAAATATTTGTGTTGACACTGACCTGTTGATGACAAAAATTTCAAGCAAAGATCCACGATATTTATGTCGGATAGAAAAAAGAGTAGCTCGCACAAACCATCTGCTAGAAAATCATTTTTTTATTTTGCCGAGTTGTGGAGAGGATTGAACCCAGGCTAGATAGAGAATAGTGATTGGTTCCAAAAGAATTTCATTTATGGCGTTGAATTTGTCCCTCCATACAATAAATCAATTTGGTATTTCTTTATTTAAAATTGCAGGNAGAGGATTGAACCCAGGCTAGATAGAGAATAGTGATTGGTTCCAAAAGAATTTCATTTATGGCGTTGAATTTATCCCTCCATACAAGAAATCAATTTGGTATTTCTTACATTAGCACAAAAAATCAAGAATATTTATGTCTTGGATTAGTAAGTAAAAAAGCACGAATCATAGCTTGTACATAAGTAGAATAATTAAGGTAAATTATTTTTTTTATTAGATTCAANTTACATTAGCACAAAAAATCAAGAATATTTATGTCTTGGATTAGTAAGTAAAAAAGCACGAATCATAGCTTGAACATAAGTCGAATAATTAAGGTAAATTAATTTTTTTATTAGATTCAGGGTAAATAAATTCAACATGTTTAATTTGAAAATGAGTTAAACCTCATTCCTTATGTGCAAGATGTAATTAATTGTAGTTTTGTTATAAGTGATTGTTTTATTTAGTTCATTATAATTGTGTTGAATTGAAACACAATGTAATGAAATAAAGATTGTCTCATTTGATTCACAATCAAGACTATCTTGCGCATAGACACTTGTGCCTAAATATCTCTCCTATATTTTCCAAGAATCATGAATTTGATAATCCTCTAGAATTATTTCGATGATTTTTTCTTTTGAAAATTTTTGCATAAATTTTGTGACTTCTTGAATTTATAAATCAGGAGATTAAGGAGATTGAGCTCCTGAAGTAGATGTCATTGGGCTTCCATACAAATATTACTATAAATTTATAATTTTTTGTTGGGTCACATTAGGTTGACCCCTATCTTTTCCCGCCAAAGAGAACCACCCCATTGGGGTGTCATTTTAATGTGTTGGTGCGGGGTGATCCAACCTTCATTGTCTCTCTCCCTACAAAAATTCGTGAGTGAGAAAGTAAGGTAGAAAATTAAAATTACCTAGAATATACTTAATATCAAATTCAAAGCAAGATAAGTGTACTTGTCAATTGACAAATATTTATTTGAAGACATGATTTTTTACATCTTTTTGTAGTATATACTTAATTAAACTGCAATCGATTCGTAATAAAAATTTTTTATTTAATAAATCACCTTGAAATTTTATAATATATTTAACGACCCAAAGAATTTATTTCTTGATGGTTGAATATTTTTTGGTGGTATTTTACTATTCATATGTAAAATGAACTACTTATTCGATATTGAAAGTCTTTTGCATTAGAATTCCGTCATAGATAATATTAAAGGCATCAGACTCCACTATTTTAGAGAGTGACAGATTTGTAATATGTAAACAGAGTAATATTTTTATTTTTTGCTTAATTAATTGGACAACTTTAGTATGATTTTCTGTCCGAGAATTATGTTGTTTCTTTAAGCGATTATAAGGAATGACAGTATATAAAGCAAAATTTTTATAGTAATCTNAAGCAAGATAAGTGTACTTGTCAATTGACAAATATTTATTTGAAGACATGATTTTTTACATCTTTTTGTAGTGTATACTTAATTAAACTGCAATCGATTCGTAATAAAAAATTTTTATTTAATAAATCATCATGAAATTTTATAATATATTTAACGACCCAAAGAATTTATTTCTTGATGGTTAAATATTTTTTGGTGGTATTTCACTATTCATATGTAAAATGAACTACTTATTCGATATTGAAAGTCTTTTGCTTTAGAATTTCGTCATTGATAATATTAAAGGCATCAGACTCCACTATTTTAGAGAGTGACAGATTTGTAATATGTAAACAGAGTAATATTTTTATTTTTTGCTTAATTAATTGGACAACTTTAGTATGATTTTCTGTCCGAGAATTATGTTGTTTCTTTAAGCGATTATAAAGAATGACAGTATATAAAGCAAAATTTTTATAGTAATCCGCTACATAATTGAGCGAACTGAGAAATCTCTGTAATTGATTAAGATCAGTAATTTCATCTGGAAACTTAGAAGCGAATTTTATGCTTCTTTCAATTGGATTAATTATATATCGGATAACAATATATCCCAAAAGCCGTTTTTTTTAAAATAAATTAATTTTGAACGCAGAAATTAACAGCCCATTATTTTTGACAAACCATTAGAATGTCTATAAATGACTAAAATATTCTTCTATTGGTTTAGAAAAAATAATATCTTCAATGTAAACTAATATATAATCAAANATCCCAAAAGCCGTTTTTTTTAAAATAAATTAATTTTGAACGCAGAAATTAACAGCCCATTATTTTTGACAATCCATTAGAATGTCTATAAATGACTAAAATATTCCTCTATTGGTTTAGAAAAAATAATATCTTCAATGTAAACTAATATATAATCAAGATATGTAATAAATATTTCATTCACTATTTTTTGAAAGTTCGAATGAGCATTTTTGAATCTGAATGTCATAACGTTCAATTCATAGTGACCAAACGAAACAGTAAAAATCATTTTATATCTGTTTGACTCAATAATTTGACTGTCAGTATCCAAATTTTAAATCAAATTTAGAAAAAATTACAACTTTACTTAATCGATTTAATAAGTTTCTTTTAATCAATATAAGATATTGAATCCATTTTAAAACTTCATTTAAAGGTTTATAATTAATTAATAATCTTGTTTATTTTTTTCTTTTTCTGCATTATTCATAACATAAAATGCGGTATAACTCCAAGGTGAGCTAGATATTCTAATTAATTTTTTATCAAGAAGTTCATTAATTGCTTTTTTGCAGAGTTTAAAATACACATGATTCATTTGACACAGTTGTCTTAGTTTTAGTATTCTTTTCATCAAAATTATCGATGTATGGTAAAAAAATACAATATTTTTTTATTCTAGAAAACAGTTGGATTTTCATCACAAATTTCATTTAACATTTTTTTATGTAAACTAAAACTTATTTTCCTTTTATAGAATTACTTTTAAATTTTTCTTCTATAGTTAATAACATAATTTCTTTTTGTAGAAAATTAATTTGATGTTGTTTTAATTTAAATTTATTTATTTCAATTAAAATAATTTCTGTAGGATTAGTAATAAATTTAAAAATACTTGTTTTACCAAACTTATTAAAATAAAGGTCAGTATTATTAATTTTATTAATTGGCAGAATTTTGTAGAGAAACGGAGTTCCAAAAATAATATGTTGTATTTAATTTTTAACTAATAAAAAAAGTATTAATGCAAATATCATTTTTGTAAATACTAGTGGAGGAAAGTTTATATTTTATTTCCATTTTATTTCCTGAAGCAGAATTTAACTGTTGCGTGATTTTTTTCAAATTATTAAGAATGTATTATTCCTTCTTAAATACAATTCATATCTACACCGTTGTTTATTAAAACAGTGAGATTATGCAAAGTATATTCTCTGTTATTTAAAGTTATAGTTGTAAGTCATTTATGCATAATTATTTTTTGTAAACAATTTAAAAATAATGTTCTTGATTATTTTCTTTCGCTACTGGTATTTCAGTAGGTATAATATTATATAATTTTAATTTTAAAAGTGTCGTGTTTATTTTTTCTTGATTTTTTCACAAAAAGTTTATTTCTAATTTTAAAATATTAACTTCATTTTTTAAATCATTTATCGTAGCATGTTTATTTTCAGTATTTAAAATTAAAGTTTTATTTAAAGTTTCTTTCATTGAATATCCTGAAAAAGTAATAATATTATAAAAGAAGGATTCTTCTTTAGACTTATAACTAATTTTATCATTTTTATCGAGTCTTTTCATCCTCAATTTGGGATGTAATTTTAAAATTTCTTATTTCATTAAAGAAGATAAAGTAAATAAGTCGTTCATTTCGACTATATATTTGTAATGATTATTTTTATTACAGTTGCACTCAGATTTTAAAGTATTGATTTTCATCAAATTTTGTTGAATAAAAGGAATTGTCCTCAATTTCGTTNGGTATAATATTATATAATTTTAATTTTAAAAGTGTCGTGTTTATTTTTTCTTGATTTTTTCACAAAAAGTTTCTTTCTAATTTTAAAATATTAACTTCAGTTTTTAAATCATTTATCGTAGCATGTTTATTTTAAGTATTTAAAATTAAAGTTTTATTTAAAGTTTCTTTCATTGAATATCCTGAAAAAGTAATAATATTATAAAAGAAGGATTCTTCTTTAGACTTATAACTAATTTTATCATTTTTATCGAGTCTTTTCATCCTCAATTTGGGATGTAATTTTAAAATTTCTTATTTCATTGAAGAAGATAAAGTAAATAAGCCGTTCATTTCGACTATATATTTGTAATGATTATTTTTATTACAGTTGCAATCAGATTTTAATGTATTGATTTTCATCAAATTTTGTTGAATAAAAGGAATTGTCCTCAATTTCGTCNTTAGGAGGAGAATGGTAGTGTTATTCTAGTTTTGTTTTCGCATTTACTATTTTATATAACCTTGAAAGAAAAATCACACTATCANTTGGTGGGTTTAAATTTGCATTGGAAGGGCATACAACAGAAATTTAATTAGGTGTAATTAGGAGGAGAATGGAAGTGTTATTCTAGTTTGTTTTCGCATTTACTATTTTATATAACCTTGAAAGAAAAATCACACTATCGATTTTCATACACAAACCAAGAATTTAATGTGGACTGAGTTTCATGAATTTTTTTGTGATGATTTAATCAACCATTTAAAAAATATTCATGATCAAAAACATATAGAATCCATTTTAAAACTTTATGTTTCCTCATCATTTTCATAAATCAAAGCCTTCCAATACATGCAGGATATCATAAAGAACCAATGTATTTGATTTCAACCCATTTGAAAATCTCTACACTTAGAAATTACAATTATATTGACATGCAAATAGTCATTTATTAAGAAAAACATGATGAATTTGATTGATGATCAAATGATCTTGCATGCCATTATATTTAATNACCCATTTGAAAATCTCTACACTTAGAAATTACAATTATATTGACATGCAAATAGTCATTTATTAAGAAAAAAATGATGAATTTGATTGATGATCAAATGATCTTGCATGCCATTATATTTAAAGATGTTAAAATGAATCAGTAAACTTAATTTTTCATTTGAAAGTGATTATATTAAAATTTACGGAAATTTACATACGCAAATTCTTATGCATTTACTTATTGCACACCCAAACTTGATTTTTACACCCTAAGCACACTAACCTATGTATGAAAAGACAGATTACACAATTTCACCTTTTCATACATAGGGAAAGGTGCTTTAGGTGTAAAAATCAAAGTTTGGATGTGAGACAAGTAAATACATAAGAATTGGGTGCAATATATGTAAATTCCCCTGAAATTTAATTAGGAGGGGGATGATCGGAATAGAAAACGCCATATATACAGGTACATTAAACAATTTCTTCCCACTTATAATAGATTTCAAAAATGAATTTGGCAAATAATAAANAGGTACATTAAACAATTTCTTCCCACTTATAATAGATTTCAAAAATGAATTTGGCAAATAATAAAAAAAAAACATAGTTCTCATAACATGATAAAATACAAAAAATTATAGTTCTTACAAATCAAGTGCATAATTTAATCATAATTTGCGTCAAACAATTGCTCATAATATTACTATCTAGGTTTTTTAAAGGTGTCAACTATATTCTAAAGTTTTATAGAAAACTTTACAATCAGACATGCCAAATGATTTGTTCGACACAGTACTTTAGCGAATGCACAACCAATTAGGCTCAAGTTATTTTAGAATTTATTTTAGTTAACTCATTTAAATTAATATTATTAAATTTATTTTATAAAAAGAGTCAAGTGGGTAATTACTGTTTTACTTGCATTAAAATATGTTTTTTAACTTTAAAAGCATTCAAAGTTTTGAGGATTAAAATCATCATAACATACACAAAAAAAGCAAATTTAAAAGTTTATCTTCTAAAAAATAAACGTATGTAAATATTTTAAAAATGTTCTAAACATTATGTATATGTTAAAAGCTTAGCAATTGTAGTATGACTGAAAGAAAATAAAAAAAATTAAATGAATTAAAAGTTTAAGTCAATCATGAGTCANATATCTACACCGTTGTTTATTAAAACAGTGAGATTATGCAAAGTATATTCTCTGTTATTTAAAGTTATAGTTATAAGTCATTTATGCATAATTATTTTTTGTAAACAATTTAAAAATAATGTTCTTGATTATTTTCTTTCGCTACTGGTATTTCAGTAGGTATAATATTATATAATTTTAATTTTAAAAGTGTCGTGTTTATTTTTTCTTGATTTTTTCACAAAAAGTTTCTTTCTAATTTTAAAATATTAACTTCAGTTTTTAAATCATTTATCGTAGCATGTTTATTTTAAGTATTTAAAATTAAAGTTTTATTTAAAGTTTCTTTCATTGAATATCCTGAAAAAGTAATAATATTATAAAAGAAGGATTCTTCTTTAGACTTATAACTAATTTTATCATTTTTATCGAGTCTTTTCATCCTCAATTTGGGATGTAATTTTAAAATTTCTTATTTCATTGAAGAAGATAAAGTAAATAAGCCGTTCATTTCGACTATATATTTGTAATGATTATTTTTATTACAGTTGCAATCAGATTTTAATGTATTGATTTTCATCAAATTTTGTTGAATAAAAGGAATTGTCCTCAATTTCGTCTTAATTGTCTGAAGTCTCTAAATTCTCAGAAGAAAATTTTAATATGATTTTGAAAATAGATTACTTAATATTTTCATCAATATTAAACTCACTTATTTTCTTTTAACTATGCATTTATTTGCATTGTGGTCAGTTTTGTCACATTTATAGTGTTTAATTTTTAGATCTTTCTTTCTCTTTTGAGAAAGCTTCGGTCTCTCCTGTGAAGAATATTTTTCACAGTTTTACTTATGATATTTCTTCTTTTTATGAAAATGTTTTTCTTTTTCTTTTCAAAATTTAGGAATATCAAAGCAAATTGTTAAAAAAAAACGCATAATTGTTTTCTTTTTGTTAATCTTTAATTTTTAATCTGATATCTCAATTTGAGATCTGTACATAAAGTCAAGCCTTCTTGTACACGTATTGATTGTTTATATATATGACAGATTTTCACATGGAATATGATTAATAGTAACATCTTGTAATTGTCTTTTTACTTTATCGACAAAAATATTAGATAAACCTTCAATAAATTTTTGTTTCCAGTGCATATTGTTCGCAATTGATAGAAACATTACTCTAATTAAAAAGACATCTTTGCACCAACGAAAACGTGTTAAAGTTAGACATCTTATTTTTTGTAAAAGAAAACGAATTTGTTCTCCATTATCGGATACTATGCCGGTAAAATACTTTAAAATATTGATAATTAATTTATAAACAGCATTAATATTTGAGTCAAGCTTAATGCACTCTGTATTGTGGAGCTCAGAAGCTACTCATCAAGCTCAAGTTGCTCAATCATTACTAGTGAACTTGAGCTTAAGGTCTAACTCAAGGAAAACTATTTGAGTCGAGCTCATTTACACACCTGGACTATATATAAAAGCCTTTTTCAAACTTTAGTTTAAACCAAATCATTTCACCAATAAAAAAAATCAATTAAACCGTTAAAATCATAAACTCATGTGTTTAATTCCAAAAAATTGGAAAATCTATATACTCTCAAAACACAATTTTCTTAAATGCAATATGAGTCATCCACTGAGAAGATTTTAATGCATCATGATCAAGCAATTTTAAATTTCCTGAATTATACAAGTCACTGGTTCTAATAAAGTTAAAATAATTGGTGGGTTTAAATTTGCATTGGAAGGGCATACAACAGAAATTTAATTAGGTGTAATTAGGAGGAGAATGGTAGTGTTATTCTAGTTTTGTTTTCGCATTTACTATTTTATATAACCTTGAAAGAAAAATCACACTATCAATTTTCATACACAAACCAAGAATTTAATGTGGACTGAGTTTCATGAATTTTTTTGTGATGATTTAATCAACCATTTAAAAAATATTCATGATCAAAAACATATAGAATCCATTTTAAAACTTTATGTTTCCTCATCATTTTCATAAATCAAAGCCTTCCAATACATGCAGGATATCATAAAGAACCAATGTATTTGATTTCAACCCATTTGAAAATCTCTACACTTAGAAATTACAATTATATTGACATGCAAATAGTCATTTATTAAGAAAAAAATGATGAATTTGATTGATGATCAAATGATCTTGCATGCCATTATATTTAAAGATGTTAAAATGAATCAGTAAACTTAATTTTTCATTTGAAAGTGATTATATTAAAATTTACGGAAATTTACATACGCAAATTCTTATGCATTTACTTATTGCACACCCAAACTTGATTTTTACACCCTAAGCACACTAACCTATGTATGAAAAGACAGATTACACAATTTCACCTTTTCATACATAGGGAAAGGTGCTTTAGGTGTAAAAATCAAAGTTTGGATGTGAGACAAGTAAATACATAAGAATTGGGTGCAATATATGTAAATTCCCCTGAAATTTAATTAGGAGGGGGATGATCGGAATAGAAAACGCCATATATACAGGTACATTAAACAATTTCTTCCCACTTATAATAGATTTCAAAAATGAATTTGGCAAATAATAAAAAAAAAAAAACATAGTTCTCATAACATGATAAAATACAAAAAATTATAGTTCTTACAAATCAAGTGCATAATTTAATCATAATTTGCGTCAAACAATTGCTCATAATATTACTATCTAGGTTTTTTAAAGGTGTCAACTATATTCTAAAGTTTTATAGAAAACTTTACAATCAGACATGCCAAATGATTTGTTCGACACAGTACTTTAGCGAATGCACAACCAATTAGGCTCAAGTTATTTTAGAATTTATTTTAGTTAACTCATTTAAATTAATATTATTAAATTTATTTTATAAAAAGAGTCAAGTGGGTAATTACTGTTTTACTTGCATTAAAATATGTTTTTTAACTTTAAAAGCATTCAATGTTTTGAGGATTAAAATCATCATAACATACACAAAAAAAGCAAATTTAAAAGTTTATCTTCTAAAAAATAAACGAATGTAAATATTTTAAAAATGTTCTAAACATTATGTATATGTTAAAAGCTTAGCAATTGTAGTATGACTGAAAGAAAATAAAAAAAATTAAATGAATTAAAAGTTTAAGTCAATCATGAGTCACCCCTTTATAGTACTACTAGAGACGCTAGTGAAATTAAAAAGGTTTAGAAAAGAAAATGAAAATGGAGAATGTTGTGCCTTAATTGATACAAAATTTAAATGGTGCTCCTCAGATGGCTTCCTAAAATAAAATGTATTTAGGAATACTATAAAATACTAATTATAGAAAATTGTAATTATTTAAATATTTTAATAAAATAAATTATAAATTTTTATTATGTTCACCCGTATAAATATTGAGCATATGCATAAGGATTAAGTACATAGAATAACTGTAATTATTCAACAAGTTGATGTCAAACTTATTTCGTTGTTTAAGTGTTTACTTTAAAAAAAAATATCATTCAAATAAAATGCTTACACAAGAGTGTATGTTTATAGAAGAAGGAGATCAAGTGAAAATTGATATCAAACAATATTGTTTCTATGCTTAGTTCTTTCCTTTTTTTTAATATTGCTATACACTAGATATTCTTATGCGTTTAATTTGGATGATGTTTTACATATTTTGTGATTTAATGACTCTTTTAAAACAGGATGTTATTTTGAATTATCATATATTTATTAGAATTGTGAAGTTTTATCATCCGACGAGTCCCCGTCTTGGAAATTCTCAAGTCCCGATTCAAGTCGTGAGGCCACATTATAGGTCAAACAAAGAGGGGAATGCTCTCATATTCCAACTTGAAGGCTTAAAAGGCTATGTATAGGTATTAACCTCAAAATCAGCTGAGAAAAAAAATTAGAAGTAAATGTAAATAAATTTTTATAAGAAAAGCTGATGTGAGGATGAGCTTTGTAAAGCTACCATGAATTTTAAAGAAAAAGTTAAGGGTTATCAAAATTACAAGTCTTAAATGATATATATACAGAAAGGTACATACCCGAAATAGACTTGATGCCCATTCATCAAGCACGGCCTGCAAATTATGGTCCACAAATAATTGCACGCAGCTATCTCAGAATTCAAGGATATAAAAAACAATGCCTAAAATGTTCTTAAAAAGAAATTACCAAATACCCNGAATTCAAGGATATAAAAAACAATGCCTAAAATGTTCTTAAAAAGAAATTACCAAATACCCAAAAAAAAAAAAACAAACATTACACGTCACATAAGAAATTGTTTACATAACCAAAATTAAATTATATTCTAGATGTACCTGAAGATCTGTATTCAATTTGGCTGCTTTCTCTATCAAGCCTGCAACATAACGAAGGATATAAATATCCAACGAAATTGCTGCCTGCACTCCAGGCCTCTGTACTTTGATAGCAATAATCTTCCCACTAGAACAAAGCCTGGCTTGATAGACCTAATAATTGCAAGGAACGAATTATATTATTTCTGAGATATAAATCTTAGTTTCAGTAACATAAGTTTAGAACCATCACAATACCTGTCCAAGTGAAGCAGCTGCAACTGGTTCAGGTGAGATTTCTGAGAAAAGGACATCAATGGAAGAACCTAGCTCCTTTTCAACAATGTTAAAAGCAAGTTCTGTTGAGAAGGGGGCTATTTGGTCTTGCAACAATGAAAGCTCATTTAGATATGCCGGTGGAACAACGTCCTAGATGAAATTCAGCAAGTGAAGAGGTGCAGACATCAGATCCATACATTAAGAATGAGCAAGTACGAAACTAGAAGCTAAGAATCCGTTTGGGATCACCTTTGCATTTAGTTATCCACTATTTATTTTTATTTTATTTTATTTATATTTTGATTTGAATTATAAAAAGTTTGGTTGTGAAAGTTGTTTTTAAAAACACTCAACATCATTTAAGTGTTTTGAGTGTTTTTTAAAAACAACTTTCACAACCAATACATACATACATATATATATATATATATAATACAAGCCAAACATGTCTTCAAAAACAAATGAAAAAATAAAAACAAAAGTGAAGCCAAACAAGCCATCCGTGAATCCTACTTGAATTAATTTTATCCATAAAAATTGCAATAGCACAATCGGTAAATAATTAGAAGAGGGTAGAACCCTCCGAGGTTATTTTTCTAGGTGCAAACCAAAATTCACAAAGAAGTAGAAAACACATGGTTAAAATTGAAACTGTCGAAAAATCATAATTTCGAGAGGGACCTAGGTGCAAATTTTTAGGAGCACATAAATTATTAAAAAAAAAATCAATCCAAAATCCTTCAGAAACTCATGTGGAAGTTAATAAACAGAAGTAATGTGATTTTGAGAATATGTATGGTGTCTTTTAGTTACATATAACAAAGCTCTTGAAAGAATACTTGGGCATAGCAATCCCCTTGGAGACGGATTTATCCCTGAAAAGAACTAGCTTAAAATTAGCTAGAGGAATACTAAAGCGAAAAATTGATGAGCCAAATCATATAAATTTATAAATCAAATACCTACCCAAAAATTGAACACGAATCCATGCATTTGAGCATGCCACGATCAACCCATAGTAAGAATCACAAAAGAGAAATATATGAGTTGGAATTTTATTGCAAATTTTTATATTTTGATGGGAATTTAACAGATGGAGATATGAGAGCGGTTTTCTGTATTGCACATGAAATTTGCCCATATTTAAAAGATGTAACATGNGTCGAAAAATCATAATTTCGAGAGGGACCTAGGTGCAAATTTTTAGGAGCACATAAATTATTTTTTTTTTTTATCAATCCAAAATCCTTCAGAAACTCATGTGGAAGTTAATAAACAGAAGTAAT
>JXCR01009135.1:202836-215809 GCA_002079205.1 Phalaenopsis hybrid cultivar | reverse complement strand
TTATTAATTCTAAGTTATATATTTTTTAACATATTCTTTCATTGCTATTATTTTTCATTGATTTTAGTGGATGCCTTACAAAGTTTTACTATAATTACGCTATACACGGTGACATCTCGCTTTGAATATCATTAATAAGCATCTCCATAACTAATACAAAAGGAGATGGATTTAGTGTTCACCATTGATGTAAATCCATAATAAGTAGAAACTCTTGGTTCACATCATAACTAATAATGTCTATGTGTTTTGGATGCACATCTTTCTATCTTGAAGCATATCAAATTAATTTTTGTGGTATTTGATTTTGTCTTTTCAAGTTCAATAGAAATCATATGATGATCCGTTCTTTTTTATCTTCTGTATTATTTTTCTGTACACATCACTTGTGAATGGAAAAGACTACAACACTCAATTAGTGTAGAAATTAAAGATTACAATCTCTAAAACTCACAAACAAAACAAAAGTGTTCCGAAAGCAGAAAATAACAGCATATAAATATCCCATCAAATAAAAATCCTTCTTAGAAGTAAGAAAACTAAGAAATAAAGAAGGATTATAAAGGAAGAGGAAATAAATCAAGAAGGAAATATGCTGAAAATAGGGAAATTTTGGTGATTCAATTGGATGCCCTATAGCTGATNTTACAATCTCTAAAACTCACAAACAAAACAAAAGTGTTCCGAAAGCAGAAAATAACAGCATATAAATATCCCTCAAATAAAAATCCTTCTTAGAAGTAAGAAAACTAAGAAATAAAGAAGAATTATAAAGGAAGAGGAAATAAATCAAGAAGGAAATATGCTGAAAATAGGGAAATTTTGTTGATTCAATTGGATGCCCTATAGCTGAATCACGATTGCCTTGTTGACGATCCTGCGGAACCTGCAGGTCATGGAATTCTTCGGAGACGGGATTGTGGGATCTCTTTCTAACTCTACCGCATAACCAAGTTTCCATTTATTTTCTTCATTGTTCATCATGAAATAAAANATAGCTGATTCACGATTGCCTTGTTGACGATCCTGCGGAACCTGCAGGTCATGGAATTCTTCGGAGACGGGAATGTGGGATCTCTTTCTGACTCTACCGCATAACCAAGTTTCCATTTATTTTCTTCATTTTTCATCATGAAATAAACTTTAGAGGCATACTTTATACTTTTCCATAGAATTTGTAGGAGTATTTAAAATAAATAGCACCTTAATGATTTGGGGTTGGGTTGAGGAAGTAAGAATGCCATTACATCTGAGAAAAATCCTATTAATGAGTACTATAAAGCCTACTAAATATTATTTTCATTATAAGGAATGTGTTAGGTCTTACTTTTAGCTCTTGATGATTTATATATGAGAAAAGATTTGTAAAGTTAGACAATTGAAAGATAAAAAAAANTAAAGCCTACTAAATATTATTTTCATTATAAGGAATGTGTTAGGTCTTACTTTTAGCTCTTGATGATTTATACATGTGAAAAGATTTGTAAAGTTAGACAATTGAAAGATAAAAAAATTTTCTTTAAATTTGATATATTCAGTAATTGCAAAATAAATTCAAGTGGCTTGTGCATGTAAAATAGAGGCAGAGGTTTTTCGAGGAAAAGATAGAATTGAGATGATAGGATTATAAGAAAATAATTGATAATCCGGCTTCAAATGGAAATGGAGGTTGTGGAAATAAAATAAACTTATGAATTCATTTATTAATCAACAGAAGTGAATTTAGGAGCGTTCATAAATTTGACCCCATTTAGTAAGGATAAGGTCAATATTACTAAAAAAGCTGGACACACTTAATACTACAAGTTGGTATGTGGCACTAGGCGCTTGTCTAAGCAAAGTGAAGTGCTAAATTTTCACCTATTTTTTGCTTTGAGTACTTTTAGAGAGTATAATGTGATAAGCATCACATAAATATATTTAAATGTGGTTTGGAAAAAATAAATATTTTCAGGTTTTTTTACTGTTATTCCAAGTACTAAAATGAACATGATTGCGAGAGTGTTTTTTTCTTTCACTTTCTCCATGCTTGGTTGTTAGTGTTCCTCATGAGGTTCAAAAGCACTCTCTTGTGCTAAAGTTTGTAGCTTTTGGCTTCCTTTTCTGCCTCTTCCCATCATTAAAAAGTTTTTGATTTTGCCATTTAGGTAAAGGAAAATTTTGTTTTTTCCTTCATCCTTCAAGTACTTTTTAGGAGAGATTTTTATACTTACCAAAAGTTTTATTATAGGTTATCTTATAAAATGAACCAATGAATTTTTTTTTTTTTTATGTCGATTTGCTGATGTGTTTCTCCCAGGTTAAGAAATGCTCTTTTGTTTCAGTTTTGTGCAGCCTTTCATTGCCTTTTTTGTGCTTTTAACTATTTTTAGAAACCCATTGCCTTTTCATCTAAGGGCTTTCTCAGTTTTTTCTTTCCTTAAGTATTTCTTTGGAGTGACTTTTAGATTTTCTAACAATTCAAGTATAGGTTATTATTTAATATAGGTCTCATTAAATGAACTTGTTTGTGGGAGGACTTTNGTACTTTTTAGGAGAGATTTTTATACTTACCAAAAGTTTTATTATAGGTTATCTTATAAAATGAACCAATGATTTTTTTTTTTTTTATGTCGATTTGCTGTTGTGTTTCTCCTAGGTTAAGAAATGCTCTTTTGTTTCAGTTTTGTGCAGCCTTTCATTGCCTTTTTTGTGCTTTTAACTATTTTTAGAAACCCATTGCCTTTTCATCTAAGGGCTTTCTCAGTTTTTTCTTTCCTTAAGTATTTCTTTGGAGTGACTTTTAGATTTTCTAACAATTCAAGTATAAGTTATTATTTAATATAGGTCTCATTAAATGAACTTGTTTGTGGGAGGACTTCACTTTTTCATGTCAAATTGCTATTGTGTTGCTTCTAGGGTTAAAAAAACAAATTTGTTTCAATTTTATAGCTTTGGACCGCCTTTATTACTTTTTTCTGCTTTTAAAATCACTTTTAAGGTGCTTTTTTTTAGCTAAAGGAAGTTTTTAAGTTTTCTAATTATCCTTGACTACAAAATTAGTAAGTTTTGTAAGTTTTCAATTCACAAAGCTTTGTAAATTCTTAGAAAGTTTTCAATTCAAATCNCTAAAGGAAGTTTTTAAGTTTTCTAATTATCCTTGACTACAAAATTAGTAAGTTTTGTAAGTTTTCAATTCATAAAGCTTTGTAAATTCTTACAAAGTTTTCAATTCAAATTNTTTTTATTAATAGAAATTTAAATGTAAAAACTGGTTAGTGATCTAAACTCCCAAATAATAATAATAAAACTGTGGCCGAGACATTGAACTGAAGCGAAATCATCAATAAATGGTCGAGACTCTATGAGCGAAGCAGAATTAGGGTTTTGAGCAATCACTTGAGCACCTCGTCGTCATTACCAATGGCATCTTCCGAGAAGGATGCTGCTCTCGCTGCCGTCCCTTCTGACTCTCCGACCATGTGAGTCGCATTTCCTTCTCTTCGTGATTCGCTCCTCATAGCGCGATGATTCTACCTTTTCTTGTGTTGATTTGCTCCCCATCTGTAATGATCAGTTGTCAGTATGATTGCGATTGCGGCCTTTCCCTTCCTTCTTTAGCTTGGGTTTCTACGGATCAATCCTATTCGGATGAGATTTTATAACACTTTGTATTTATGTGGTTCTATTGGTTGATTACAACTTGAATAGTTTGATTTTTGTATGTAATTATGTTTTCGTCATCTCAATCACTTCCCCTCCGGTGAGGAAAGGGCACAGATCATTCTTGGTAACTGCTAGAAATATAGTGTGTTGCTCCGACAAAGGAAAACTTCCTGTTAAAGGTTTTTCTGCGATGTTTTGGCTTCTTAGTAAAGGTGATCAAATGCCTGAAAAGATCTATTAAACCGCGATGGCTATATATTTAAGCTGATTCGTAAAACTCGTTTATGCATTATTTTGCCAGACACCTGCTGACCTTTTNTTTCTACGGATCAATCCTATTCGGATGAGATTTTATAACACTTTGTATTTATGTGGTTCTATTGGTTGATTATAACTTGAATAGTTTGATTTTTGTATGTAATTATGTTTTCGTCATCTCAATCATTTCCCCTCCGGTGAGGAAAGGGCACAGATCATTCTTGGTAACTGCTAGAAATATAGTGTGTTGCTCCGACAAAGGAAAACTTCCTGTTAAAGGTTTTTCTGCGATGTTTTGGCTTCTTAGTAAAGGTGATCAAATGCCTGAAAAGATCTATTAAACCGTGATGGCTATATATTTAAGCTGATTCGTAAAACTCGTTTATGCATTATTTTGCCAGGCACCTGCTGACCTTTTTACGGATGTAATGTAATGTTCTGAACGGCTATACCCGCTGGTGATCGTTATGCCTTTTTTTTTTCAAGCTATAAAGTGTAAAACTTTTGCATGTTGCTCCCAGTCATTGATGTTACTGGATGCGCTTTGCCTAAATTTTTTTAGGAAGAACTAACAATAATGAAAGGTCATCTTTCAAGCGACTTTTTTGTAGCGCCTCCACCANACGCAAAATATGTAAAACATATAATAATTATGTGGTATTTTCGTAAATACATCCGATAAATTTCTGTTAAGACTTTTATTAATAGAAATTTAAATGTAAAAACTGGTTAGTGATCTAAACTCCCAAATAATAGTAATAAAACTGTGGCCGAGAACATTGAACTGAAGCGAAATCATCAATAAATGGTCGAGGACTCTATGAGCGAAAGCAGAATTAGGGTTTTGAGCAATCACTTGAGCACCTCGTCGTCATCACCAATGGCATCTTCCGAGAAGGATGCTGCTCTCGCTGCCGTCCCTTCCGACTCTCCGACCATGTGAGTCGCATTTTATTCTCTTCGTGATTCGCTCCTCTTAGCGCGATGATTCTAACTTTTCTTGTGTTGATTTGCTCCCCATCTGTAATGATCGGTTGTCAGTATGGTTGCGATTGCGGCCTTTCCCTTCCTTCTTTAGCTTGGGTTTCTGTGGATCAATCCTATTCGGATTGAAATTAGGTGGAGATTTTATAACACGCTGTATTTATGTGGTTCTATTGGTTGATTATAACTTGAATAGTTTGATATTTGTATGTAATTATGTTTTCGTCATCTCAATCATTTCCCCCTCCGGTGAGGAAAGGGCACATATTATTCTTGGTAACTGCTAGATATATAGTGTGTTGCCCGACAAAGGAAAAACTTTCTGTTAAATGTTTTTCTGCGATGTTTTGGCTTCTTAGTAATGGTGATCATATGCCTGAAAAGATTTATTAAACCCTGATGGCTATATATTTAAGCTGATTCGTAAAACTCGTATATGCATTATTTTGCCAGGAACCTGCTGACCTTTTTACGGATGTAATGTAATGTTCTGAACGACTGTACCCGCTGGTGATCGTTATGAATTTTTTTTTTCAAGCTATAAAGTATAAACTTTTGCATGTTGCTCCCGGTCATTGATGTTACTGGATGAGCTTTGCCTAAATTTTTTTAGGAAGAACTAACAGTAATGAAAGGTCATCTTTCAAGTGACTTTTTTGTAGCGCCTCCACCCTTTTCTTTTTTAATTTTATATCTTTTTCGTTCAAATGTAGCACAAAACACCATCTGTATGGTCCCCGCTCGATATTTTATGAAGTTGGCACTGTAATTTATGTTGGTGCAACTTCACTGTCTTGAAAATATTTGTTTCTGTTTCCAAAATTTTAATGGAATGGTTGAAGGTTTATCTTAAGTTGAAAACACTAGAAAAACTAATGTCAAAATTCTTGAGATGAATCCAAACTTTTTTTTGTTTAATATAGTATTGTAGCTCTCATGGAAGTGGCAACCCATAATATAACTCTACTATTGTGAGGAGTGACAAGCGTCTCACAAAATCTTGTGCACTAGCTTGATCGTGGTGAAAAGTATTCAAGATTGACCAGGATGATAAATTGACCAAAGTATGGTGAATCACAGGCTAGGCTTATGCTTAAAACAATGTTTTTTTTTTAGTTGTCACTGTTAGCCTTATTCTTCACAGCTATTTTAGGTCGATATTATGAATCCTAATTTTCCATTTGTTTTTGTTGAGTGTTATTTGAGATATTATAATTATTTTTTGCAAATGATTCTGATCAACTTCTTTCAATGCGTCAACCCATTTTTCTTCAAAATCATTTAACCTTAATTTTATGAACTTGTTAAACGGGCACATTTTCTTCCTTCATTGTATAGGTTCAAAGAACCTAATTATATTCTCAGTCTCGATATCTTTAATGCTTGTAATTCAAATTTCTCTATGATAATCATTCCTTAATTTTTCCATTTTAGATTGTCAAAGACATCTTAATATTCTCATCACACAACACTCAACTTATGTATGCGTTATTTTTGTGCAACCTTACATGTAGATCCATAGATAACCTCTTATCACACAAAACTCTTGATAAGGAAAATCAAATGCGAACACTTCCATTGATGTGTCCCAAGTGCCAGATGCGAAAAGTGGAGGCTGTGTTAGGCAGTAGACAACTATCGTACAATGTCTAAAAATTATGATATGAATCCTTTAAATTCTTGTATGAATGCTACGACTTCCCCAATAATCGACTTGTTGCATGACCAAACAACAGTGAAAAGTGTACAAGGGTTGCTATTCAACGCTCAGTTGTAGTGTCAATTAAGTAAGAGTTCTCACATTATGGACAAATGAAAGTAAGGAAATTAGTCCATGAAACTAATATTAAGATAAGATCTCAAAATATAACTAGTCTTTACTTTTATATTAATGAAATTAGTCGATAGTATAATTTATATAAAGATAAATATCTGATGTATTCCAAAAACTAAATATGATGGAGAAAAGACTAAGGAGATTGATAACTTAGGCTTTAAACTTTTGTATTCAGGTAAGAGACAATTAAAATGTTGTGGGTGTAACTATAGATAAAAATTTAAAAGTTAATGTTGTAAAATTTAATAGAATTGGAGATAGAATTATAACTCTAAGAATTGTTGTTGATACTAAAATTTTTAATGTTTTAAGTGTTTATGCTCCTCAAGAAAGTTTAGATATAGGTTAAAAAACAAAATTTTTGAATGATCTAGAAGATTTGATACGAAAAATATGTCTTGAAAAAAAAAAATTATTGGAGAAGATTTAAATGGACATGTTGGTAAAGTGGTTTAAGATTTTTGAAATATTCATGATGATTACAATTTTGGAGTAATTAATGAAAAATTTAAAACCATATTATATTTTGCTTTAGCGTATAATTTTTTTATTGCTAATACATTATTTAAGAAAATAGATGAAAATATTATTACTTATAAGAATGGATATAATAAAACACAAATTTATTATTTTCTTATAAGAAAAAGATATCGTCAAAAGTGTAAAGATTGTAAGGTCCATTCTTATAAGTAAATTTTCTAGCCTATTGTATGATAGAAAGTACTATTGAGGTTGAAAGGAAAATTTTATAAGATGGTGATGTGATCTACAATTCTTTATGGCGCAGAATGTTGGCCTTTAAAAGAGAAGCATAAAACAAAATTAAGTGTTGCTGAGATGAAAATGCGTAGGTGGATGAATGGCTTGACACATAGAGACAAAATGCAAAATGAATATATCCGTGATAGGGTTGATGTAGCTCCAGTGGCGGACGAGAGTAGAGAAGTCGTCTTAAATGGTTTGGTCACATTAAACTTCGGCCATCTGATGATCCAGTTAGGAGAGTAGTTCAACTTATGTTAACAAAGGCAGAGGTAGACCTAAAAACACTTTGGCATATTGTATAAAAAATGTTGTTAATCTATTAGAATTAAATAAAAATATTACTCTCGATAGGTTGCAATGGAGAAAAAGGATTCATGTAGCCGACCCCACTTAGTGGGATAAAGGCTTGTTGTTGTTGTATATATGGATGAATTATATCTTTAAAGAAATCTGACCGAATTTGCTTAGAAATCAATTTTGATGAATTTACATGCTTTTAGAGTGGAATAGAAAGACAGTTTTAAACTTTCGTGCTCTTTTAAATCATTCATTGTTAATTAACTCGTTGAAATGTTGAGGCAATTTAATCTCTCTCATAAGGTTCCTTTTTTGAGTTTATGAGCAAAGAAACTGAGAATTCAAAAACAAAATCAATTATTAGTTTGTGGAATTAACTTAATCAAAGTCTTTTTTGGGAATTCAAGTATATGTGTTCAATTGATTCGTTAGTTATAGTAAGCATAACTTACGTTCACATTAAAGAATAGATTCAATTTCAATTAGAAGTTCATGCTTACAGTCAAGGTTAATTAAAATTTTAATAGAAGTTTATGATCATAATCAAGGTTAATTTTATGTTTTTAGTGCTATTTTGGTTCTTATATGGTCATTAGTTCAACGGTAGGAACAAATTCAAAGATTTCAGCCCTATTTTAATTTTAGATTCAATTTTTAACTCTTATACGTGTTTAGTTTTTAGGATAATGAGTGTGCTCTAGCGTAGGTGTAGATTTAGTATAATTAAAGTCAAATATTTATCTGTTCTGTAATTGTAAATAATTTTCTACATCTAATTATTCATTAAAAGAATATTCATAAAACATAATTTTTTTGATAAGATCATGCTTGACTATGGTCATTTCTCTTCACGGATTTAATTGCAGCCTTGCCATTCTTAATACTTCTAAATATGCAAAGATTAAATAAAGCATCTTTCAGGGCCCATTTGGGGCAGCTTATTGACTGCGGTGGCGGTATGAATACGCTTACGGGTGTTTGAAAAAGGCGTTCGGCGCTGCGATTTCGTGCCGCTCCGACGCACTTCCAAAATTTGCCGGAGAAGCAGGAAAGGGGTCGCGTCCCGCGTCTTCTTCGCGCATTAGATGAAAAATTCCTCCGTGCCCCTCTCTGCTCCCGTCGCCCTCGCCTCAACCTCCCCGATCTCCTTCTCCCTCGCCCTCGCCTTGCCCTTGACTCGCCCTCGCCTCGCTTTCTTTTCAATTTGCTGCCATTTCGAGGCCCGAAGGAAGCTCTGATTCCTTTTCTGATTCTCTCGCCTCTTTTCTTCTCGATTTTTTCTCCGCTTTCACTGCGAATCCTAGAATCGGGTTGACTTTCGTGTTGCCCCGAGCTCCTTGCTCTGCAGCTTGGTCGGATCAAGAAAGATCGATGGATCTGCCGAGAATTTGTAAAACTTTAGTACTTTGTGTTCTGCCGTTATTTATTTATTTTTTTTTGTTGGGATCGTTTTGTTGATCTCAGTTTTTCTTGGTGATTCTAAATGTTGTTTGTTTTTTGGAGCTATGGTATTCATGCATGAAATTATTTAAATCTATTGTTGAGATGGAGCAAAAAACTCAATTGTAAAAATATAAGTGATATTTGCTTTTAGATTGCTTTTGAGTTTGAGCCGATTTATAAGATTCAGAACATGCTCGGTCTTTTCCTTAAAATGTTTACAATAATTAGATAGACTTGCTTTTGATCTTAAGTAGTGTTTTACGTTTTAGGCGCTCTTTTGATCGTGCTGTAGAATTGAGGTAATAAAATAGTGAGCAGTGTATTTTAATTTATGTAACTGATCTGTAATTGTTTGAGATTTTTGTTCTATCTTTTATTTTCCCTGTACAGTTCTGTTGCGAACAGTTTACCTAAACAGGGGCAGAATGATCATTTATCCAACAACAACTGTCAGTAAGCTGTTTTGAATAAGCTGCCCCAAACAACAAGCCAGCTTATTCTAATAATATGCAGATTATCAAATTATCAGAATAATCTGCTTGTCAACAGATTGTAAATAATCAACAGCTACCCCAAACAGACCCTTAGTGTTAGTGGTAAATCATAGTTCATAGCTTAAGACATCCCTAATGTCTAGTGTAAGGCTTTTAATGAAACACAAAATGGTGATAAGTTCTCTTTTTAGGTTCATGAGTGTGTTCTAGTGTAGGTGTAGATTTAGTTTAATTAAAATCAAATGTTGATTTGTTATGTAACTGTAAATAAATTTCTGCATCTAATAAATCATCAAAAGAATATTCATAAAATATAATTTTTTTGGTAAGATCATGGTTGACTATGGTGATTTCTCTTCATGGATTTTAATTGCATCTTTGGCATTCTTAATATTTCTCAAATTTCAAAGATTAAATAAAGCTGCTTTTAGGGTTCTTGGTAAATCCTAGTTCATAGCTTAAGGCATTCCTAATGCCTGGTGTTAGTCTTTTAATGTTAGTCTTTTAATGAAACACAAAATGGTGATAAGGTTGCTTTAAGGGTGCTATATTTAACTGCGAGATATGTGAAACTTACATAATATTCAAACATAATAATTAAATTGTTTAAAACTTTTAAAGTGATTATTCAATTAATCCTGGATTCACTAAATGATAATTACTGTCCTTTAAGTTCATCTAAACTCAATCTTGCTGTTTTTTTTTTTTTACATTTGCAACATTTCACTAAAATATTCAAGCATATTTCATTATTTTCTTTGAATGCGGCCCCACTTAGTGGTACAAAGGTTCGTTGTCATCGTCATTATTTTCAACAATTTCAGCCTTTTTGAAATCAAGTAGATTGTAACGTTTAAAGGAATTTTTAACTTATTATTCTTATGAAAAATTTTCTTGGTTATACTCCTCATCTAATGTAGGAATGTAATTTTGAACCTCTTGTAGTATTGATCTAGAACCATGACACTCTTAATTCTGTTTAAATTGCATAATTTTTTATTTTTTATTGATCAAGTTATGTGTTGTATTTCAATTTATCATGGTAACGCAACCATAAGCTTTAGTGGTAGTTTGATGTTGGAAGTCTTGAGGTCTAGAATCAATGATAATTTAGGCTGCGAAGCGCAATGCACGGGCATAATTTGCAATTTATTGAGTAGGAATATTTTAGTCTCCAAACAAAGTCAAAAACATGTTCAAATAACTTCAAATAGTTATTTAAAAGTCGACAAAATTCAAATTTCGCAAGAAATCTTATATTTAATATAACTTTTATAGTGGTTTAGATGCTGTAAAATGATTCAACATATAGCAAACTTGACAAAAATCAAGCCTCCTGAACCAATCACAAAGTAAGTCGAAAAAAAAAGACATGGATTAAAGTCTCTAATTTGAATATGCAGCCTCATATTTGTACAAGGAGAAGCATTTCTCCGAGAATTTTTAATTGCTTATATTGAGTGGAAAGAATTTGCTTCCAACTAATAGACATACAAGTTCAAGAGGAAAACATGGACTTTTATTCATTAATTTATATAATATATGTATTCACTGTTCAGCGACTAATTTTACAACCTAAAAAGACCCAATCTTATTAGTTCTTAGAATCCTCTAGGATCTGGCAAAAATTTTGAAGTCTCAATTCAAAGAACTTGGTCTTATTTGGGATCACAACCATAAAATAGTGTTTGTTTATTCATTTTTTATTTTCTTTTGTTTTTAAAACATATGAGGCGAGTTTTCAAAATATCAAAAACACAAAAAATGTATTTTTGCTTTTTCAAAAACATGTTTTTTAGAGCCATGCCCTAAAATCTTAAATTAGCTTAATCATCATTGGCCGAAATTAACATAACCAATTTAAGTCATTAATCGATTAAGTAACTCCTAAACTTGCTTACTTACTCATTAATAATTTAATGGAATTATAAAAATTACTTAAATTGAACCAATTAATATAATACTTAATTAAACTAATAAATATCCAATTAAATCATTAATTATTTAAATGGAACTTAAATGAATTTAATTAACTCATGATTACTCAATTTGATAATAAATATACTTAATCCACTTGATAATTGATTAATTAAACCCATAATAATTCAAATAAAATATTAATCATTTAATTAAGTTAATAATAATAAATTAGAACCTTAAATTAATAAAGTAATATCATTAAATTTATAAATAATTAAACAACTTAATTAAAATACTAATTTAATCAATTAAACCCATAATAATTCACATAAAATATTAATCATTTAATTAAGTTAATAATAATAAAATCAAAACCTTAAATTAATAAAATAATATCATTAAATATACAAATTNAAATTCAATTTTTAAGCGTTCTTCTTAATGCCTTTTGTGATTTTATATGATCCTACCTTTGTTTTCTTTAATGTCATTGTAGAAAATATATTAGGACTGCCATTCCATTGTCACCTAGTTTCAGTGCTTTAATTCTCTTGTACATATTAAGAATATACTTTTAGTTGTCATATTCAAAATTCAATTTCATAAGAATAAATTTCTGTTAAATCATGCAAATTAAATGATATGAAATTAGCAATAAAAATGCTAGAATACTAATATGCATTCTAATGGATATAAATAAAGACCAGTATTTAATTCTTAGGAGAGGAGACGATAAGGAAAATCAAATGCAAACACTTCCATTGATGTGTCTCAAGTGCCAGCTGCGAAAAGTGGAGGCTGTGTTAGGCAGTAGACAACTATCGTAAAATGTCTAAAAATCATGATATGAATCTTTTAAATTATTGTATGAATGCTACGACGTCTCCTATAATCGACATGTTGCATGACCTAACTACAATGAAAAGTGTACAAGATCGCTATTCAACGTCTGGTTGTAGTGTCAATTAAACAAGAGCTCTCACATTATGGACAAATGAGAGTAAGGAAATTAGTCCATGAAACTAATATTAGGATAAGATCTCGGAATATAGCTAGTTTTTACTGGTAAATTAATGAAATTAGTCGATAATATAATTTATATAAAGATAAATATCTTATGTATTCAAAAAACTAAATATGATGGAGAAAAGATTAAGGAGATTGAGAGCTTAGTGTCACGGACAAATAGTCCCACATCGGCTTTTGGGAGGTGACAAGTGGTATCAGAGCAGACTACTGCCTGTCAGGTGTGTGGACTCTCCATGGTCCAATGGGACCCTCGGTGGAGCCGATCCGTGACGAGGGCGTCACGTGATTGGGTGAAGGAGAA